>JAADKR020311821.1:1271-16962 GCA_011763505.2 Lythrypnus dalli | reverse complement strand
GCATGTAGTGAGATTTTTGAGACACGATGCATCATTGCATCACGAGTATTTGGTGTTGCTGTACAAATACACTTACATCAACAGTATCACTACAGTACTACGTCTTACCTTTCCTTGGCTCCGGAGAGCCGACAGAGACAGCAGAGGCTCTTTGGTCTGGGCTCCGCTCTCCTGATCAATGCCGACCATGTGACAGCGGCTGCATGGCCCCGACACCTGCAGCAAAACAGATTAGATTTACTTTAGGCTCTTCAGATACAAAACAGACCTTATAATATATTTTAATTATCTTAAAGTTATGCAATATGAGCTCATTGCAGGTCAATAAAGAACAATTCCAATATGATCTGTTTTAAGATTACAGAGCATTTGTAGAGCTCTAAAATAGGGAAGAGACAATATTTACAATAGACAATATGCAGTTTTAATTTGACTTGATCCTAGTCTTATGTGGTTGAAATCAGTCAAATGCAGAGTGTAAGCCCTGCAGAAACTTCATGCAAAAGGCTAGCCTGTTTAACACCTGACTGAATCACAAGTGAGATTCAGTCGGGGTAAGAGGATATAGCAATGACTGTCAAGAGTCGTTCATTGGACGATACAAGTGTCTGTCATAAGCGTCTGTATGTAGCTCTTACGGTGTGTTCCAGGCGACTGGTAACTGTGATTTTTCCCACTTGAAAATGACGAGACCCGACCTCAGAGTGCTTTAGCTGAATAAACGGCTAATGCTATAACAGGAACTGATATGATGTTATGTGGACATTTCCCCGTAATTCCCAATTTGAGTGGCGTTCCAATGCATTTTTTTCAGTTGGAAGACGTACGTTTCCCAACGCACCATTAGGCAATCGTATCAGTTTTTCCTGATGATGTTTGCAGCGCGACACATAGTGTCATGAGCTCGGTACTAATGAAGTACTAATTGTAGTCGCGTCAGGAGCCAGCACAGGAAGCACAGGAATTCACCTAGCAAGCATGCACAGATTTGCAAGTGAGAAAAGTAAAAAATTAGTACTTCATGAGCTAATTTTGCAGCGACCCCTCAAAGAGGCACTTTACATTGGGCATATGGGAGGCCGACCACAAAAAATGGCAACGTACACAGATTTCGCTCAGTAGGAACATAGACAGTGTCAGGACAAGTAAAAAATTATATTACGGCCCCTCATCAAAGTTTATCAACTAGGTTTTTCATATCATGGTGGGCTTGGCCATAGGATTTTTTTTAAATCCATATCTTTCACAGATCACACCGGGACATAGTCAATGTCAGGACAAGTAAAAAATTCTATTACAGCCCCATCCTAAAGTGTGCAAGAAGTCGGCCATATTGGCCGGAACCTCAAACGTTCAAAATTATACCCCTTGAACTTTTTACATCTGCGCTTCTAAATTTCCTTCAAAAGCCTCAAGATTTGGTCAGAATATCTCCGACCCATGTGACATACAAGTTTGTCCATTAAATTGTTGTTATCTTGGTGGACGTGGCCTTGCATTTTTTTAATTAAGCAGCCATTTTGAAGAAAATTAAATTGCCCATATTTTTCACAAACTTTGTTGGAGTGTAATAGTACCAATGAAGCATGCGTACACAACGGCGAGTTGGACGTAATGATATGTGAAAGACATATCTCACTCAAAAAATGACTTGGTGGCGCCCCCACAAATTTTGTATTTTAAAAATGTATATACTACAATCCATTTGCGAAAAACTTCCACAGGCGCACTCTGTGATGGGGAACAACATATCAAAGACCCCTCACTATAACTTTTGTTTTTGTGCCTGTAAAAAAAAATGGTTGAACATCTTTTGCCATGACAATTCTTATTATCTTCCTCTGTTTTGAGCCCAATTTTGACCACATGTATAGTAATGAAAAGTCATTTTTGTTCAACCAAATCATCACTGGTGGCAACAAATTTACAGTTTGGAAGTTTGCGAGTAAATATATGAAACACGGGCTCGCTGGCGCCCCCGGGAATCTTCGACCACACCTTGCAGGTATATATATATATATATATTTTTTTTTTTTAAAGCACAAGTGGCTGAAGCTGAACATGCACAACTGGCAGAAATGGCATAAGAAGTGCAAAAAATTGCAGAAAAACATGAATTTTCTGAGGCTCCATTATAAATCAGTGGGGAGTAAAGGAAGAATTCTAACCAAAGACTTCAGAAGGTTGATTTTTTCTGAGTAAGCACTAGTGGCGGAAGCTAAACAGGAACAAATTGCGGAAATGGCAGAAAAAGTGCAAAAAATTGCAGAAATCACTGAAAAGCATAACTTTCTGTGAGATCATATTAAAATGAATTGGCATAATTCTTCATTGAAATTAATGGGGCAGAATTCCCAATCTGGTAGAAAAAAAATCGGAAAACTTCAGACAGTGGAATTTTTCTGAAAAAGCATAAGAGGCGAAAGCTAAACAGGCACAAATGTCAGAAAAAGTGTGAAAATTTGTAGAAAAAACGTGAATTTTCTTAAGTCAATGGGAAGTAAAGGCAGAATTCTACCCAAAAATTGCAGATGGCAGAATTTTCCTGTAAAACCACAAGTGGCAGAAGCTGAACAGGCACAAATGGCAGAAAAAGTGTGAAAAATTGAGCCCCATTATAAGTCTATTGAAAAAAGGTGGAATTCCGACCGAATGCGGAAGTCGCAGAAGACCCAAAAGTAACAAAAATAAAAAGAATAGTTTAAAAAAAAAAAAAAAAGTAGCACAATTCTCCCAAACACTTGCAACGTTTTAAGGTATGGCTAGCAAAAATAGCAGAAAAGCTGAAAGACGTGAAAGGCACAGAAAATCTGCGAAAACTATAATAATAATAAAGAAAAGGAAAACAATAATTGACTGTGGAATGGATTCTAGTCAATCAATAAAGTGGAAACATTATGTAAATGCTAGGAAAATAGTACACTACCGCTGTGTTAACGTTACGCTATGGCTGCGGAAACGTTCAGCAAACCCTACAGAAATGTTACAGAAATTTGTAGCAACATTGCGAACATTTTATTCAAACGTTGCATGAACATTACGCGAACACTGAGGAAATGTTACACTTTGGTTGCAGAAACATTAGGTTAAGGCTGCATAAATGTTTCACTAACGCTGCAGAAACGTTACACTAAGGTTGCGAAAATATTACCCAAAGACAGGGAAACGTTGCACAAACATTATGGATACTTTATGGCTACTTAAAGATTACATTAGCGTAATGTTTACACTGTGGAAACGTTGCGCTAATGCTATGGAAACAATGCACTAATGGTAAGGCTGCTGAAAAGAAAAACATTACACTAACACTGTGTTAACGTTACACTATGGCTGAAGAAACGTTAAGCAAACGGTGCAGAAAAAGTTATACAAACATTGTGGAAACTGATGTTTTTTCTGACAACTCCTGAAAACGTCTCTTTGCTGCCCCTTGCAGACTTGCATGTTGTTGCTACATAAAACTGAAATGTAACAAACAAGTAAAGTGACATAGAACAGCTCTTTTAGAGGTGTATGCAGCTGACATTAAACAAATATAAACAGTATAAAACATATTAAAATTGCAAACCACAAATCGCACAATACCTGCCAGAAAAATCATAATTAGGTTTTTTAGTTAAAATAGTGCAGCCCTAATTGAATTAGTGTGATAATTAGAGACCTAATTGTGATACTTGTTTTTTTTTTCACTTTTTTCTGATGTTGGATATTTATTAAAGGTTATGGTCAATATAAGTAGATTTTTGCAACTTTCACATCTGCCTGAAACATTTCTGCGGAGTTGCTCGTTCCTCTCACATTGAATTGCGTGTCACCAATAAACAAGTGCGACCAATTATCCTCCTCGAACGCCTCAGCTCCCGCCAACACCAGATTGGCTCGGAAACGGCTGATGACATTCTGCACATCGAGCAGACGGTGCTCGTCGTCATTCAACTCCTCCTCCCTGCGAAAAGACAGAGGGATGGGGAAGAGAGAGAAATTGAGACACTGAGACTGGAAAGGGGAATCATTGAGGATAAGGGGAGAGCAGAAAGAGAGCGATAGAGAGGAAAGAAGAGATGGGGTTAATAAAGAGAGAGAAAGACAGGGAGACCCAGAGATGGAATAGAGAGGGGGGCGAGAGATAATAGAGGGGAGAGCAGAAAGAGACAGATGGGAAGAAGAAAGAGGAGAGAGATGATATATAACCAGAAAGAGGAGAAAAAGAGAGGATGAGAAGAAGAAAGAAGAGAAAGAGACATGATAGGGAACAAGAAAGAGGAGAAAGAGGAGAGAGAGAGAAGAAGTGAGAGATGACGGAGAGAAAAAGTAATGCACATGTGGCGAGAGTAACAACTTTTAAATTCCTCTGTATCCACATCAGCAAGGATCTTCCCTGGTTGCAAAACAACAAGAAAACCCACACTGGGCTATATTTCATGAGGTCACTCTGAAAGTTTGGAATGAAAATCAAAATCCAGAGGAACTTCTATAAAAGTACAGTAGAGAGTGGTATAGAAACCGCACTGAGCACTTCAGCATGTGATAAAAACTGTACTGTTTCACCTGTGGAGCCGACTGGCCCTTTCCACTGGATCCAAGGAGATCCAAGGAGCTCTGAACATTAGAAACCCTCTGAACTCACTGTTTGAACTGCGCCCCTCTGGGAGACACCATAGGATCAACTCGAAAACCACTGATTTAGAACTTCTTTTTACTGACCTATTCACAGGCTATCACTACACAACAGACCAAATATACAACTCGTTACTGATGGCCAAACCAAAGCCTCATGAAAAAGCAAAGCACTTGAAACAAATGTTTCAAGGCTTCGAAACACAATTCAACTCATGACTCCACAGAGACATCTGGTGGTTATGTGTCATTACTACTCCACAGTGGTCTTCTCTGTCCGAGCTCCGTCTCTATGGAACTCCCTTCCCCGAGAATTTAGTTGACAATATAAATGCTTGTAAATCATTGTTAAAATGCACCTATGTTGTTTGGCTTTTATTAACTGTGCTTCACGCTTCCATTTTGCATTATTTTATTATATACTTTTTGTGCAGAACTTTGTAACATTTGTTCAGAAAAGTGCTATATAAATAAATTATTATTATTATTATTATTATTATTATAGTCATTAATTATATTATTCTATTTATGGACCTAAGCCTGGCTATGTGTCGTGTACATACTAATCAGTTTGAATGATGTGCTAATTGCGTTAGCAGCAAGCCCAAGAGCTATATGTGGTTTAAAAAGGTAATTTTTTTTGGCGAATGGTTGAGTTGTAAGATGCTTTTAATTACAAATTCGCATAAATTTTACATAAACTTCTTCACCTCTGACCACAGGGAAAATCTATGGGGAAAATTCACCCCATACCACATGAAGATTAAGAAACCTTTCCGTGGTTGCCATGATGGAGCTAAATGCAAGGCTAGGCGATGGCGATTTAAGCCATTTTTACCAACTATCATCATGGGAAATGTCAAGTCTCTCCTTAACTCAATGAGTGCCAGCCGTTTCAGTGAATTTGAACCCATCTTTCAAGACCCACAGAATATTGTGTACTATGACTATGAAAAAGCTTTAACCACCAAAAGAAAGACCAGACTCTCCTCTTTCATCAGAGATTTTGTCTCTACCTTTTTCTGTTCCTGAGTAAATGGCTGTACAACATAGGGTGGTTTCATCAGAAATGCCTGTTTCTGACCAAAAAGCTGAGAAAAGCTGTGAATTTCAAGCAAATAGTGACTTTGATACTAATATTTCTTGCTTTAGTGACACCTTTGACACCTAAACATTGGTTTCCTTCAATTAGAACAATAAAAACAACACTGAGAATGGAGCTTTTGATGCCAAAATAAAGATTTATTTGAAACATTCAAAAACGTTTAAACTCTCAGAGCGTGTCCACACATCCCTCCGCACATCTGAACCGCAAAAAGCTCTCGAAGAGCAACCCGGGACAAGCGATCTCCAGCACCGTCACCACTACCGCGCCCGGGACTGTCTTGCTGTCTTCTGCCGAGCGATGCTCTGTTCGAGCACAAGCTGCTCCAGGGCGTAACTATCTGCCTTCCTCTTCACCATCTTTGTACCTCTGCATCGTCTTCTTCTCGAGATTATATGATGATCGCTCATCCACAGAGCACACTACTGCCATCTACATGTCATCAGACCCATAGTACCCCATGTATTGGCCTGATATTCACAAGGTGACAAGGTGCGCCAGACTGTCCCACTCTTAGAGCCTAGACTAGAGAGTTCTCCCACATTGTCGCCATCATTGTTTACAGTCCACCACGCGCGGACTCCTCGGCAGCCTGTGACGTGATTCTGGACACTCTTGCAAAAATCCAATCACAACACTATCACAGATGCACTGATCATCATTTAGGGGGACTTCAATCATATGGACATTAATTCTCATTTAGAAGGCTTCACACAGTATGTTCAATGCCCCACAATGCACAATAATACACTGGACAATGTATAAGCTCTGCCCCCACTTGGCAAGTCACAATTTAACCACAATTTAATCCACATCAAGACATCTTATAGACCTTGTGTGATGAGACTGGCTGCCACCACTAGATCTCACAGGAAGTGGACCCCAGAGACTAGCGAGACTAGACTGCTTCCAGCTAACGGACTGGGACACGCTCCTGGACAGTCACAGGTCTGCTAACAACATTGATGGGGAGGTGGACTGTGTTTCTGACTTTTTTTTACTTTTGCAAGGATGTGGTTGCCCCTGTCTGGACAGTCCGATGCTTCCCAAATAATAAGCCTTGGATTATAAGCAGTCTGAAGCACCTTCTGAATCGAATAAAGGAAGCTTTCAAAACTAAGGACAGAAAAAAAAATCAGCCTTCCCAGCGTGATCCTGAAGAAGGGAATAAGGCAGGCCCAAAGAGTCTATAAAGCAAGGCTAGAGAGGAAACTGCAACATTATCAAGTTAGTTTTGTATAGCCCGATCTCACAACACGTGTGATACAACCGGACATACAACCGGACATACATACAGATACAATTTTGTTTAAACAATTATTGTACACTTTCTGTAAATCCTATAACCTTCGTTTCACTTCTCAAATATCACTGTGTTCGTCTCCTATGTGATAAATTTAACAGAATTTTTTATCCTAAGAATCAATGATTTATAAAGGAAAATCATGGAAATTAACATGATTGCCTGAACTTTCGCACCCCACTGTAGTAAGAAGAACAAGAGGACAAAGCTCAGCGTACCATACTTCCCCCTAATTATTACTCCTAGGGCAGCTTTAGGCTGTGGGTTTAGAGTTGTGGCTGATCTAACCATAGGCTAATTCGAAGAGGAACGTTTTAAGCCTAGTCTTGAATGTAGAAACTGTATCTGCTTCTTTAACATGAGCTGGAAGCTGATTCCATAAAACTGGAGCTTGGTAGCTAAAGGCTCTACCTCCAATTGTGCTTTTACAGATTTGAGGAATCACCAAAAGCCATTATAGCACTAGGGAAGTGTGGCTAGGCTCGAGAGCTATTACAGGCTCTAAGGAAGAGGCTAGGATGACCAGGGGACACTGCTATGGCCAATAAGTTCAACTGCTTCTACAGCAGGGTTGACTCTGCTACTGCTGCTTGGCTCCATCTCTATGGCTGCCTCCTGCTCTTCTCCACTCAGCGGCTGTCCCACCTCTGTTGCTGCTTGCCTCTTGCTCAGCTCCACGCAGCAGCTGTCCCACCTCTGCTGCTGCTGCCTCCTGCTCTGCTCCACTCACCGGCTGTCCCATCTCTGCTGCCAACTCCTTCCCTGCTACAACCAGCGGCTGTCCCACCTCTGCTGCTGCCACTTCTGCTGATCACTTCACAGTGAAGGAGGTGAGGGCAGAGGTGAGAAAGGTGTGCTCTGGAAAGTCAGCAGGGCCTTATGGAGTACCATTGAGGCTTCTGAAGGACTGTTCTACAGAGCTAGCTGCACTTGGATGTCCATTGGAAGACATCCTGCATTGTTCCCGTGCCTAAGATCGAAGGGCCATCTGGGGTCTAAGATTATAGACTAGTGGTTCTGACGTTTGTGATCATGAAGACGAAGAGGCTCATTCTCAGACTACTCTGGCCACAGGTGCAGCAGGCACAGGACCCCTTACAGTTTGCCTACTGAGAGAACATGGGGGTGGAGGATGCTGTCCTGTTTATGCTTCACCGGGTCCTCTCATTTCTGGATTGCTCTGGGGATATGTGAGATTGATGTTTTTTGATTTCTCAATGCATTCTACACGATTCAGCCTCAGATTCTAGGAGGCACACTTGAGAATCAAGGTGTGGATCCTGTTTTTATTGAGTGGATCACCAACTGTCTAACAGAGAGGCCACACTATGTCAGACTGGGAGGTGTGGTGTCGAGGACTGTAAGTACCAGCATTGGAGTGCTCTAGGGAACTGTGCTATCCCCTTTTTTTATTTACCCGTACACATCTGACTTGGTAGATGAATCACATTCAATCCACATGCAGAAGTATTCAGATGACACTGCTGTAATGGCCTGTGTGAGAGAAGGGGATGAAAGGGGGTACAGGATGGTCATTTCAGACTTTGCAGACTGGAGCAGGGATAATGGACACCTCCTGAACACATCTAGAACCAAAGAGATTATTGTGGACTTTAGGAGGTACAAGACACAACATCTACCTGTGGTAATTGGTAATTGAAGTGGTCCAGACATACAAATGTCTAGGTGTCCACTTGGACCATGAACTGGACTGGTCGGTGCATACCAACACTGCGCACAAGAAAGGATAGAACAGACTCTTCTTTCTGAGAAAGCTTAAAACTTTCATTGTTTGCAATGAGATGCTGTACCGTTTTTATCAGTCAAATGTAACCAGCTTTGTATTTTTTGCTATTGTATGTTGGGGTAACTCCATTACTTCCCGTGACAGAAACAAGATTGACAAACTGATCAGGAAGTGCATGTCAGTGATGGGTCCGGGGGCAGATTCTGTGGGAGAGCTGGTGGAGAACAGAGGATGATGGAGTCTATCCTCAGCAACAGTTTGCACCCTCTGCACAGCATGGTATTCGCTCAGAGAGGAGGCCGCAGGGACCGGCTCTTCTCCTTCCATTACAGAACGGAGAGATACAGGTAGTTGTTCGTCCCCTCTGCTGTCAGACTAAAAAAGTATTTATTATTATTAATGTGATGAATGTTTGGTTTATATTTTAAATGATTCTTGTGTGTTGGAGAGCTATGGGCGCATTAATTTCCCCTCTGAGTGATAAATAAAGTATTTCTGTCTGTCTGTGTAAGTTTACAGGCTATCTAATCTGTGGTCTAGACTCACCTCACAAACTAATGCAAAAAACTAGTGCAAAGCCCCCTCCTCACACTTCGCCAATGACTATGGTGCAGAGCTCCGGCAACGGGTCTGCAGCTCTGCTCCGTTCTTGCGAGATTACGCTTGCGAGAACAGAAGTTCACATGGGTTCACCTTGCTTCACGCAATAACACGGCAAATAATCACGAAGTACCTCTTTCGTTTTTCTTTTTTTAAATGCCTTTTTAAATTATGTAATATTACTTGTGAATGTCTGTATAATGGACGATATTCCAGTAGATGGAGCCACTGCAGTTTTTGTTCAGCAGCCACCGCTGCACTTTCTTCACATTCTCTAATTCGTACTTCTTAATCTCTATGTACCTTGCATCCATTTGGCTTTCTACTATGAGTAAGTATGAAATAGTGACTTAATAAAGAGCAAGACGTTTGTGTTTTTGAAAGTACTTTTGTTTTATTTTGAAAAATCACTGAAAGTCTTTTATTCACAGTGGTATACTTCCTGTTTTTGTTAGTACTTCCTTTAACTTGAGGGCTCCGGTAGCTCTCCAAGGAAAGTGTACTGTTGCACCCAATGTGACCCAGTGTCCTGATTGGGATTCACAGCCAGCTAAACTCGCCCTTGTATAAACTCCTCCAAGGAACAGGCAGGTGTTGTTTTGGCCAGGATTTAATACAAAATAGGCAGGTGAAACTGAAAATACAAAATACAACAAAGGTATTCAATAATCCAAAACTTAAAGACAATATGCACAAAACTTACTCATATTGCCACTCAAAGGGCTGGAAATAAGTAGATGGCTTCAGATTGCAGGCATCATGCTTCTGTGTTGACATTCAATGACATATGTCTCTTTCTCTATTGCCATCTAATGGCCAAAACAGAAACTACAACAGAACTGGTTAAATCAAACGCCCTCTAGAGGACTGGATGAACAGAATATAAACTGCACCAACACACTCCCCGCCTGGCATTATTTTTGCTCCGTCTTGCCCCGAAGCTTTCTACAAGTCATGCACTTGTGGATGACACTGCTGATGGATCTCTTCGCACCCACTAACCACACGCCACTTGCTCTTACTGCTCCCTCAGTGAAGTGTCTTCCTTGAACAGCTTCATGGTGATATCGAATGAGCAGCGTAGCGATGTGATGCTTTCCTGGGATCAGAGGATTGGCTTCATGACTCAGCAGCTTTGACTCTGACCGACGCCCTCCTACTCTTAGTATATCTTTATCGTCAATGATCGGAGTTTGTAAAGGGAACTGTTATGTGTTATGTCTTGTTTTGTTCTGATGCATTTGATTTCTTCTGCATACACTTCATGTTGAAAACATCTGATGATTGTGTACTCAGCTTGTGTTAAAGCTTCTTCTGTGAGACCTGTTTTGCAGATATGCCAGCTCCTACATCCTTCACCATTCTTGGACTTGAAACTGTTAGCGATATGATGTAGGTAGGCTACTGCTTTCACAACTGAGGTCCATCTTGAGAAACGTTCAAAACGTGATGAACCTAAGGCTTTCAGGTTAGTTCTGGTGACAAGCGTTGTTACATGCTGTCGAATTTCAACATCTGACTCTGGTTCAATCAGCTCAAATGGGCCAATTTCAGGAACATCAGTTTTTTTGTTACGTAAGAAGGCTGGACCAAACCACCACGTGGTACTGGAGATCTTTTCTGCTGATAGAGAGCGAGATCCATGATCTGCAGAATTGTGCTCTGTTTGGACATACTTCCATTGGTCAGGCAGAGATGATTCCTTGATTCGCTGGACACGATTGTTCACATATACATGGAATATTCTGTGTTGGTTGTGGATGTATCCTAACACCACTTTGCTGTCAGTGTAACATGTGATCTTGTCAATCTTCATTTTTAGCTCTTCTCTGAGGAGCTCGGACATGTCCACAGCGAGTACAGCAGCACACAGTTCTAACCTTGGAATTGTGAGCTCTGGCATGGGGTCAAGTTTGGCTTTGCCCATGACAAACCCAACTTCACTGTGGTCATCTGTGTGTGTGACCTTCAAGTAGGCAACTGCAGCTATAGTTTTAACTGATGCATCTGAAAACACACAGAGTTCGATGAAGCTGGCCTTTGAGATGGAGAAGAAAACATATGTTCGAGGGAGGTTCAGTGTTTTGAGATGCTGAAGAGAGTCATGTCATTTTCTCCAATCGTCATACATGTCTTGAGGCAAGGGGCTATCCCAATCAAGACTGCTGCTGGAGAGCTCTCTGAGAAAAAGTTTTCCTTTGATAGTTACAGGCGCAAACAGCCCGAGAGGGTCAAACAGACTGTTTACGGTTGAGAGCACACCACGTCGAGTAAAGGACTTTTGCTCTTGAGGAATATCAAATGTAAACATGTCTGATGTGATTTCCCAAATCACACCCAAACTGCGCTGAACCGGGAGCTTGTCTGTAGATAGATCAAGGTCTTTGATTTCCTTTGCCCTGTCTTCAGGAAGGAAGGCGTTCACTACATTTACTCTGTTGGAGGCAATCTTGTGGAGATGTAGATTAGAGAGTGCAAGCATTTTCTGGGCTCTCTGTAGAACATTGATAGCCTCAGCTTCTGTTGAGAAGGACTTTAATGCGTCGTCCACATAGAAATCCTGTTCGATGAAGTTTCGAGCGTCAGTTCCATATTCACTCTCTGCTTCCTTTGCTGCCATCCTCAACCCGTAGATTGCCACCGCAGGGGAGGGACTATTACCGAAAACATGCACCCTCATTCGACAGTCCACCGCGTCTTTAGTCTGGTCGTTGTCTTCATACCACAGGAAGCGGAGGTAATCTCTATGATTTTCCTGCACAACAAAGCAGTAAAACATCTGCTCAATGTCAGCTGTGATGGCGACAGGTTATTTTCTGAAGCGGAGGAGCATGCCTATAAGTGTATTGTTTAGATCAGGTCCTGACAGCAGAACATCATTAAGGGAAACACCATCAAACTGCACACTTGAATCGAACACCACACAGATCTTCCCAGGCTTTTGTGGATGGTATACGCCAAAAAGGGGAAGGTACCAGGTCTCTTTGTTTGCGTCACGTGGTGGTGCCAGCTCTGCATGTTTGTTGCCAAGCATCTTTTGCATGAACTCAATGAAATGTGCCTTCATATCTGGCTTCTTTTCAAGCATACGTTGTAAAGACATGAGCCGCTTAAAGGCATTGCACCTGTTGTCAGGCAGTAAGCGCCTGGGACTACGAAACGGCAGTGGTGCCACCCAACTGTTTGTATCGTCTTTGAAGAATCCTTCCATCTTCTTTAGAAAGATTGTGTCTTCGACAGAGTGTGCGAGATGATTGTCCTCATTAGTGCGACAGAAGACTGTATTTCCTAAACCTTCAACTGTGCGCTTTGCATGTGAGTTTGAAGGTAGTAGTGGGTTGAAAACAGCTTTTGATTGGTTCATTGTGAAGTTGTCTTTTACACTGAAGCGACTGTCACAGGGAGTCAGATATCTTGGGCGACCGTTGTCCAACACATGCGTTTTGAGAGCGTTTACTTCACTTGGCTTGTGGGCAGCGCCTAGACACACATCACCGATGATGACCCAGCCTAGATCAAGCTTCTGTGCAAATGGGTCGTTGTGCTTACCGGTGATTAGCTTTCTCACCTTGTGTACTCTGAGAAGGTTGCGTCCTATCAGCAGCACTATGTCAGCGTCTGGTTCAAGTGGTGGTATTTCTGCAGCTATTCCTCTCAGGTGCGGGTGATGTGAGGCAGCTTCTACAGCTTCTACAATTTCTTCTCTATTGTTGGGGATTGCATTGCACTCTATGAGTGTAGGGAGAGGAAAAGGCATTTTTCCATCCAATGACTGAACTATGCAGTCACTGGCTCTTCTACCAGTTACTTGCGTTATGCCAGCACACGTTTTCAGTGTGTACGGTGTAGCTGTGCCTTTTATGCTAAATGCTTCAAAAAACTCAGTCTTTGCAAGTGATTGATTGCTTTGATCATCTATTATTGCATACATATTTTTCTTTTTGTGTGGCTCACCTTTGGGGTAAACTTGCACCAAACAGATCTTAGTGCAGGATTTTCCTGTGATTTGATTTCCACATACCTCAGTACATGTGGCCGTGACATCTGAGTCCTGTGCAAGCGCTTGTTCCTCGCCGTTCTCTGTAGGAGGTGAGGAAGGCTTAAATGTCTGTGGTGCTGGTCTTGGATGGAGAGCTGCCAAGTGTCTATCACTGTTACATTCTTCAGACTTTACTGTGACATGGCAATCCTTGGCTTGGTGGTTGGTGGAAGTAAGGCAGCAATAGCAGATGTTGTTTTCTTTGAGTACCTTTTTTCTGTCCTCAAGCAACATCATTCTAAAACCTCTGCATCTTTTCAGTGGGTGTGGCTTGTGATGTACCGGACATTGACTTTTATTGTCTTCGCCTTCTTCCTTTGTCTTTGCTCCCACTGACACGTCTGTTTTGTGCACTGTGACTGCTTGTTTTTGCATGTAGTGACCATGTGGTTTTCCCGTTTTGTAACTGATTGTGGGATTAGCAGGCGGGCTGTAAGTGGTGGTGAAGCTTGGGTCATTCCTTGCCTTTGCTTGAACTTTAACAAACTCTAGAAAGAATGAGAAAGGTGGGAAGCTTACATGATGGTCTTCTTTGTACTTCGACCCTACCATTGTCCACCTCTCTTGCATGTGAAAGGGCAGCTTTTCCACAGTTGGATTTACCCCCCTAGATGTGTCAAGGTAACTTAAACCTGGCAGATATCCATCGAAATTTGCTGCTTGCAGTTCACACAGTAGATCTGACAGATCACGAAGCTTGTGTGGCTCTTTGCTTGTAAGCTTTGGAAACTTTTGGATTCTTTCAAACAGGGAGTTTTCAATTGCTTCTGGTGAGCCGTAGCACTCTTCCAGTCTTGTCCAGATCATGTGCAGACCAGCAGGTGGATGGTTGATATTAACTGCTTTTAATCTCTTAGCCTGTTCAGAAGACTCGGGGCCAAGCCACTTAATGAGGAAATTTAGTTCTTCACTGGCTGTAAGACCGAGGTCTTCGATTGCACAGTGGAATGTGGCCTTCCAGCTTAGATAGCTTTCTGGCTTGTCATCAAATTTTGTCAGTCCTCCTGTTATTAATTGGCTTCTCGCCAGAAACCTAGCAAGGTCACTTGTAGTGTTGTTAGCATCAATTGAACCTAACATCTGCTGTGGCTGCAATACATAAGGCACTTGGTGACTTAGATCCCTTTGTGGTGTTCGCTTGCTGCCATCTTGTGGCTGACCTGGGTAATGAGCTGCTTCCCTTTTGACGTGGAGTGTTGTGTACAGTAGTGTAGAATGCTCTTCCTGATGTACACTATCTTGTTGACAGGCTTCTGTCTTTTGAGAAGGATCTGTACGACTGTGCTTGTTTATATATTCACTCATTTTTTGTTCTGTAGTTGGTTCTAGAGGCAAAAAGCTCAACTCTTCACTGTGCCCTGTGACGATGAGCTGAGTTGCAGCAGACTCCATTACTTCTGCTTTAGCCATAGCTGCATCTGCTTCCTTTTAAATGTTGAGAAAATCTAGGGTTGCCTCTAAACGTGCCTTTTCCACTTTAATGTTCATCTCTCTCTCAGCATAAGCTAGCCTGGCTTTAGCTGCTTGAGCCTCTGTGTGTGCATGTGCTGCAGCCATACTAGATTGAGCAGTCATTTTTCCTGAATGTATTGAGGATCTGGTTGAGTCAGAGGAGCGTTTGGGGGTGTGACCCTTTTGCACTTTGTGTTTCTTCATTGCTTTGACTTTTGGCTTGGGTTGATTCCATTTTACCTGCTGGGTAGGACAGTTGATGCTGGATATGCGTTGATTTCCACTGTCCTCAGCTGTGGTCCCTCGCAGAGTGCTATGATTTCACTGTACTGTTGCACCCAATGTGACCCAGTGTCCTGATTTGGGATTCACAGCCAGTTAAACTTGCCCTTGTAAAAACTCTCTATTGCCATCTAATGGCCAAAACCAAAACTACAACAGAACTGGTTAAATCAAACGCCCTCTAGAGGACTGGATGAACAGAATATAAACTGCACCAACACAGAAAGACTTCTTATGGAAAAATCTGCAGTGCCAGAGGGTCTCGGCAACCGCAGCCGGAGAGTTCCGCAGTCGCTATGAGATGTTATATATATATATATATATGTTTGTATGTTTATATACAAACACCCTCTATTGGAACGTTCGAATCGGCAGTGGTTCATGAACCATTCGGGTGATGTCATGCACCTTGTGGCGCGTTTGAGTCACGTTACCGGTGTTTTGACTCAACATAAACTGTAATGTGGGAGAGATGTGGGGAACTGTTTGTGTGTGGTGGGGTGAATGATTAAGGGCTTCCTTTACAGCTCATGCATTAGCATTTTT
>JAADKR020309762.1:0-16974 GCA_011763505.2 Lythrypnus dalli | reverse complement strand
AGCAGGTATCCAAACTCACCATAAAAGTCCTGTCTGTGAGATAAGAAGTGAACCATTTGTGGACAGCACCAGAGAGGTCGATCTGCTTTGACGGGCTAAAAGGATAGTGTGGTCTACTCAAAAGCAGCGCTTAGATCCAGTAGAACCAGAACTGTCAGCCTCTTAGAATCATAATTTAATCTAAAATCATTTAAAATCTTTAAATCTGGCTGTCAGTGTCCTGTCACAGGATATCTCCAGCAGCTGCTCTTCTGCCTTATCTGTAAGGCTATTGGCTAATCCTGGCGCAAAAGGATCGCGCACCCAGTCTCAGGCCTCGGTGTTCACGTCAGAGAAGTATGACCTGAAGTGCTGACGTAGTGACGTGTGTGTGCGCGCAATATCCACAGACAGGTTCTCCACATGAATAAAGTCACTTAGCTGGGGAAACATGTCCGTTATTCCGTCTTGTATTCTTCGTGCCCATAGGTCCATTTTCTTCATGAATTCGGAGATTTTGTCACTAACCTCAAGTTAGACGTGTGCGCTCCTTGGATGGAGAGGTTAAGGCCATTCAGTGTATTAAAGATGTCCACAAGATATGCCAATTTAGCAACACTTTCTGGTGTAGTGAATGCAAGGTCGGGTTTTTGCTCTCTGAAAAACTCTGCCATTTCTTTTCGTAACTCAAAAACTCTCTGCAAAACTTACCCACGAGAGAGCCAGCGGACCTCAGAGTGATACAGCAGCGCATCATGCTCAGCACCCATGTCCCGGCAGAGCTGTCCAAACAAACGGGACTGTAGCGCTCTATAGTGCTCTATAGTGCCCCCTACCTTTCCCTTCAAAATGACAATTTTGACGATTTTTGTGACACGCAGCAGGTATATTCTACACAATATACCTAACCAAAATATATTACACATATGTCATATTTTGTAATATGTGGGTATGGTCAATGCAAATGTCTCAAGAATAGCCTATTCTATATAGTTCACATAAGCTCTGTCCAATTTAGATGGACAGTCACTCATACACCAGATGAACCAATTCACATGACCACAGTGATGACGAAAGCTATAGCGTCATCGGCTGAAGAGAGTCAACTACATGGGGTTAATACAAAATGTTTTGCAGAAAATGTTTGCGACTAGGCAGGACACCTTCAGTAATTGTCACTGCTCACAAAAGATAAACAGACCTATGCCTGATTTTAAAATGTGTCCCGAGTAGAAGGTTCAGGAATTGATAATGACTGCTGTGTCATGTATGCATGGTTGCTGTTTGTAACCAATATATGTCCCATTTTATTGCAAAGGAGTGCACTTTTCCGGTTATATTTATTTTGATGAACTACTCTTTGGTTTATTGGCAGAAGTAGCCACCTATGACCGACATGAATAGAGATCAGTACATGTGCACCGCTCACACCTGAATAAAATATTATTCTGAAAATGTGGCCAGCTATTAATTCTTAGACATACCTGAACATGTGGACAAGGCAAGTGAGGTTTGTGAAGCTGGGGATGGACAGGAACCCATTTCTTAGCGGCACTTGATGATTGCGCCACCAGGAGAGCGTGAGGTAATGGTGATCGCAAAGGAGGGACTTGCGCCAGGGGCGAGGGCCTTAGTCTTGGTGAGGGACTATTATTCTCCTCCTTATTATTCTTCTGCCTCTGACATCGCATTTTTGGAGGCTTTCTCGTGCAAAAGTACACAAATAAATTGGCCCCAATGATCAGGGTTGGTGAAAATTGCGTGTGAGAGGGCGACATGCACGCCACACAAAGAATGGCTCGTCAGCACCTCCTGAAAGTTGACCCCTATGCATTTGGGAACAAGCTTTTTTTGGTCCAGGCCAATTTGGGCGGGCCACAGTGATAGAGCACAAGGAGACAGTCCTAAAACATCATTATAGCTCTACCCTCTAACGCACAGGAAGTCGGCCATTTTGGATTGAAATCCTAGAGACGATTTCGCTCACCAGATGTTTTAACAAACTAGTCCCTGGTTTTTAAGCAGAATACAGCTCATACTTGGCCAAAATTATCTAGAGATATGGGGCTACATTAATTAACTTTTTTTTTAAAATAAGTGTTACCGTTTTGATGTGCTGCCTCGACAAAAAACACTTTTTTTCCCGAATGTTTCACTGCATCTGGTCTCTGCACTCTGTCCAATCGCACTCCCATTCGGGGATCAAAAGGCCACCCACGGCCTGAACAAATTGAGCTTAATAGAGTTTCAGAGGTCACTACTATAGCGCCCCCTACCTTTACCTTGAAAATTGTAGTTTTGATGATTTGTTTGGAACAGTACACAAAAAAAAAAAAATACACAAAAATATATTGTCATATTTTGTACGATGTGGGTGGGGCCAAGACAAATGTCTAACCAATAGCACATTCTGCTCTATATTTCACACATGCTCTGTTCAATTTGGTTGGACATTACATCATGTAATATGATGACCCAGGTTGTCGCACCCCCTGCACCCACCCCCAATGGGAGGTTCAAAAACTGCCATTGTAAACAATATTAGGTCACTTCACTACAAACAGTGAAACACATCACTTACTTTTTCTTGGCTGATAGATGTGGAGAAGGCAAGTGAGGTCTGGCAGGAGGGTCACGAGAAGAAGTTGCGCCGGGGTGAGGACCTGTATTGCCGCTTGCGGCTTTAATGAAATATGTTTTTTTAATTTTGAAAGTCATGTTTGATTAATTCACTTTTTATTAGTATTACTTCTCAATTTTGTGTTTGAATAAAAAAAATAAATAAAAAAATATATATATATATTTCAATTTGATTTATCTGATTCCGTAGAATTGTTGTTTCTGAATTGCCCTGAAGGATAGGAATAATGAGTTTTGCATGCCTGATTTTCTTATTTTGCAGCGTTTTCACAATACTGTTGTGATGCGTGCTGTCCATCCAAAAGAGTTGTCTTCGCAGCCTCAACCTCTGTCCTTGGTGGTCACGGCTTCTTCCGGCCTCGTAGGTCGTCCCAGGAGCGAGCTTTCAGCCATGTCCCTGAGGCAGCTGTCCAGTGTGGTCGCTCGGGTGGGAACCAGGAGAGCTCAGCAGAACTCCAAACGGGCCCGGGGACCTCAGCTGGTGGCCTCGGCATTAGGCACAGAGCTGCCTGCCACAGCTGCAGCGTACAGGTTATAAAATAAAATATTCTAAGCACTTGTAAATGAGCTCACTCTATTAGTCACGATTTATATGTTTATTTTGTAGTATGGCAGAGGCTGAGCCGACAGAGCATTCTGGAAGACTGACAAGGAGACCCAGAGCGAGCTGCAGACAGGATCCAATTACCGTGTCTCAGCTGCTACTAATGCTCAGCACGAGGAGGCAGCACAGAGGACCTCAGGTGTTCTACCTGACAGAGAAGGAGGGGCCTGTCCGCAGGTACTTTAGTAAAGCAGTTAACAGCCCTGCCTACTTCATGGCGCCATGGCTATTTCCGAATAAATACATTTGGTAAGGATTGTTAAGACAACACCGGATATGCGTCACCATCGGCCATGATAAGCACTGTCCAAATCTTGTAATTGTGTTTTGGCATAGGAATCACGGACAGGTTGTGAGGAATTATGAGGCATCCCACAATCCACTGCGCCATTCCCCTTAGACTGTTTCCAAAATTATCAAAGTTCAAACCCTGCTCCTGCATGTGCATGCTGTCGTTGTGTCCTTGGACAAGACACTTCACAGTCCTTGCCTCCAGGGGCCTGCGTATATTGGTGTATGAATGATTGTGAATGGGTGAGTGGTTCCTTGATGTAAAGCGCTTTGAGCGCCTATTGTAGGTGGAAAACCGCTCTATAATATGAGGCCATTTATCATTTACCATATGTTCACTTCTGACTGCAGCGTGTGACTTTTTTCAGGCCATACAACCTGTATGTAGTGGAGCCCTCTGAGGCTGGTACAGAGCACTACATCTTCTGCCGCACCGGCGTGCTCCACGTCACCGAGAGCGGCTATGGAGGCATGATCAGCCTGGCAAGGTGGTACAGGGAGGCCATCTATTGGAACGCCCTGCATACAATCCCCTTTGTCAGACTCTTCAAGCTGAAGAAGGCCTTCTGCTGGTGAGGAATGTTCAGACATAGAAGCTATGACCTGCCTTGGTCCAGAATGCTTAGCAAAGGGAACGTGAGATAAGTATTTCCAGAGGTGGTCAAAGTGCTTGATGTCATTACTTGAGTAATTGTCAATGGTCAAATACTACTTCAAGAAAAATAAAAGTTGCTCGTTCAAAAAGTGAAAGTACTAAAATATTTGCTTTGTGGCCCCCTTATCAAATCAAAATCCCAGGTAAATTAAACGTAGCACGTTAAAAAAAAAGATGCAATTAATCACACTTTAATTCGGCATATGTTTCCTTGTTCCTGTTGTACACAACAGCGATGAACACCAGTCACAGCTTGGGCTCTCTCGATCTCGGGCACAATCTTGACTTATTGTCTTTGCTGAAGCCCGTGCTGCCCAAAACCAGCGGCCACTGCACACCCCGTCTGGCCTCCGTGAAACACATGCCTTCTTGACTTCTTTCGTCAATGAAAGTTGTGGTGCAATATGGCAAATGCAACACATGCACCAAGGATAAAAAAAAGGCGTGAAGACTTCAAAGGGACACAAGGAGAGAGAGAAGACTTTAATAACTTTTTAATCACAAAGTTCATGTACCTTATTAGCCTGGGCACGCCCATACCGCTCCTCCTGCTGCATGTCATTTGAGTCGTGGTTTGGAGAGGAAGCTAGCATGCTCAAGGCTAGCATCCAAATTGTCTGGTGTAGAGCCGGAATGAGGGAGTCGGAGGCGGTGTGTTTAATAAGGAACTCCACATTTATTCTCTTCTCTCTTGAGCCCCCCCCCAGAATTCACCCATACACAAAATCCTTATGTCGGGGAGGAACCACCTGCTGGCCCCGTCGACTCTGCCGAATGGCGGGTGGGGAGGCAGGCGCAGACTGAGCACCAGGTGAGCCCCCAGGCTGCGGAGAGGGCAACAAAGAAGGAGCTACTGCGGGTGGGGGGCGCGGGGGTCGACCGCGGCAGGGGTTCCTGGCCAGCTCCAGCGGAAGGCTGAGGTCCAGATGTGCGGCCTTGACCCGGTCAACAGAGACCCGTTTGCTCCGACCCCCAACGCCTACCACCAGATGTTTCGCCCCATGCTCCATCACGCGGAAAGGGCCGTGGTACGGAAGGCACAGTGGGCCACGGTGTGCGTCGTGTTGAATGAACACGTAGCGTGCAGTGCGCATGTGGGATATAAGGGCGCAGTGAGGCGTCATCGGCACCGGGGCGAAGGTTCCAACGACCTCCCTCAGCGCCTCCCGTTGGGCAGAAGCCGACCAGGGAACTATGTCAGTGGGTAGAAAATCACCTGGTACCCGAAGAGGCTCACCGTAAACCAGCTCTGCCGAGGAGGCTTGGAGGTCTTCTTTGTGCGCGGTTCTGAGCCCCAGCATGACCCACGGAAGCCTGTCGACCCAGTTGCAGTCTCACAGGGTGGCTCGCAGGGCGGCTTTCATGGAGCGATGAAACCTCTTGCAGAGACCGTTGGCTTGGGGGTGGTAGGCGGTGGTGCGATGAAGCTTTACGCCCAGACTCTCTGCCACGGCATTCCAGAGCTCGGAAGTGAACTGCGAGCCACCGTCGGAAGAAAGGTCCGACAGGGTGCCAAAGTGGGCGACCCACGTCCCGATGAAAGCCCGGGCCACGTCCGTAGCCGCCGCTGCAGCCAGGGGGACAGCTTCTGGCCAGCAAGTTGTCCTGTCCCCCATCGTGAGAAGGTAAGTTAACCCATATGATGAGGGAAGTGGTCCCACCAAATCCACATTCACGTGGTCGAACCGCTTCTCAGGGACGGGAAAGCCCTCCAGGGGCGCCCTGGTGTGGCACTGTACCTTTGTGCGCTGACAGGCGACGCAGGCATCAGCCCAAGTTCTCACATCCTTTTTTAATCCGGGCCAGGCCATGTACAGCTTCAAAGACTGACCGCCTCCAGCCAAGAGGCACAACCGGTCGTGGTTGGCCCGTCGAAGTATCACAAAGAAGCGCAGTCCCGGCGTCACAGGAGGGCACATTCTGCAGGGGCAACCCGGTTTCCACGGCTTTCAGAGCCTGCACTCCGGGGTCAGTGGCCTGATCCGCCGCCATACGTCTGTAGTCCAGGCCTAACTGGACCGTCCCCACGATGGCCCTGGAGAGGCAATCGGCTATGAAGTTGGATTTGCCAGCAACGTGTTGAATGTCTGTGGTGAACTCCGAAATATAGGCCAGCTGCCGTTGTTGATGCGCAGACCACGGTTCTGCCACGTTGGACATAGCGAACGTTATGGGCTTATGGTCCACAAACGCTGTAAAGTTGCGGCCCTCCAGCAGGAAACGGAAGTGCTGCACAGCGAACCAAAGCACCAGGAGCTCCCTGTCAAACGTGCTGTATTTACTTTCTCTGGGCGTCAACTTTCGGCTGAAGAACGTCAGCGGTTGCCAGGAGCCCCCCACCCACTGTTCATGTACCGCACCCACGGCGTAATCCGACGCGTCAGTTGTAATGGCAATGGGACGGTGCGCCAGCAGCATTGCCTGGACGAGCGCTGCCTTGACATCCACAAAGGCGCGGTCACCTCCTCAGTCGATGCAATGTTCTGATTAGGTGACCTGCCTTTGAGTGCTTCGTAGAGCGGCCGCATAATGTGGGCGGAATGAAACGGTGGTAAAACGTTAGCATACCCAGGAATTCCCTGAGGGACCATGCTGACTGGGGGCATGGAAAAGCTGCCACAGCCTCCACTTTGGCTGGCAGCGGCGCCGCCCCCACCCTGGAGATGAGACGACCGAGGAATTCGATTGTAGGCTGTTCGAAAAGGCACTTGGCCAGGTTGACGATCAGCCCGTGTTGGCTGAGGCGCACAAACAGCTCCCGCAGGTGGCACAAATGTTCGTCGGGGGAGGAGTGCCGTGTGTTTGCCGTGGGAGGGGGGGCGCAATATAAACCCCACTAGCCTGGAGTGAAGTGTGAAGAGTGAAGTGTGCCTCGACATGTGCGAACCAGGCCCTCGCGTTGCACTCCCAGAACTCCGGTATCTTCACAGCAATGTCGCTGCTGTTCGCCATGTTCGGTTCGGTCTCGGAAACTTCTTCGAGACCTGAAACGTCGGGGTCACCAGTGTAGAGCCGGAATGAGGGAGTCAAAGCCGGTGTGTTTAATAGGGAACTCCACATTTATTCTCTTCTCTCTTGAACAGTACAAAACTTAACAAATCGGTTTGCCACGAGTGCGTCGCTCTAATTAACCCGACTCAAAACACGAACCAAATAATGGTTCATAGTGTCGCCACATTGGCAACCAATCACAGAGCAGGGAGGGACAAGCCGATAACTTGTACTCTCTGAGCTAGTAGTTTTTTTTACGCTTTTGTATCTAAGATGGTAACAGACATGAAGCTCTCTTTCAATGTAGCTTTAGACCACGTTTTAAAAGTATATATTATAATAAGCCGTGTTCTTCCTCGTATAATTTCAATCGCGCTGCAAACGTAAGGTTGACGGATGCGGGTGGCTAATGATGCGTTCCAGGCCACTCGGATCTCTGAGGTCGGGTCTCGTCATTTTCAAGTGGAAAACATAGTCGCGTGGAACGCATCGTAACAGCAGCGTACAGACGCTTATGACAGACACTTGTATCGGCCAATAAACGGCTCTGGGTGGTCGTTAATCACGCTTCATTTTAGCCTCTTCCCCAGACTAAATCTCACTTGTGATTTAGTCAGGTATTAACCAGGCTAGTACCTTATAGCAAAAACCCATAAAATTAATTATTTTTAATATCTACAATGTATATAGACTCAGAAATTAAAATAATATTACTATTGCATATACACCCGTTTGTGTAGACTCTCAGTTGTCCAGGTAGTGGTCATAGTAGAAAAAACTTGAATCTTCAACTGGACAGGGTTGGTTGAGTAGAGGACGTTTCGCTTCCTGTCGCAGAAGCTTCTTCCTTGCTCTTGGAAAAAGAATGATTTGCCAGTAGAGAAATACCCTTATAAAGGGGAGAACCTTACTCCTCCTGTGAGGAGGAGCCAGGCTCCTGCCATGGTTCCCTATCTGTGACCTAAGGGTTGTTGTTCTTTTTACATATACAAGTTTTGGATTTAGATGCAAATGCTTCAGGTCATCACTCACAGATGCCTGGCTGTACCAAACTAGAAATTTTGAAAATGTCATTTAAAATATTGAAAATAGACTTCCGGTGACGTCATGACTGAAGTAACAGCCTGATTCCGCGGCTCCTGGGAAAAACCCCAAAACTAGCAAAAATAATCCACATTTCTTGCTTCGAATCTTTGTGAAACACGACAGAAGATGTCTACAACTAGAAGAGACACTGAAAAGAAGCCCAAGAGTGTCAAAACAGACTGCAGACGTGAGAATACTAACGAGGAACCCTTGGACCCTGAGCGAGCCTGAAGGCAACATGGCTCCGTGCTTGAGGAGTTGAAAAACTCCAGAAAAGAACAAGCGGAGGCTTCCAAAGACACCAAAGCTGCTCTAAGTAGGGTGGAAACAACCTTGAATGATGTGGTAGACCGTACGAATATACTCGAACAGCAAATGATTGAAACACAGCAAAGAGTATGCAACAATGAGGATACGCTACAGCGCCATGGAAGAGCTATTAGCCACTTGCTACATCGAGACGCCAAACTCTGCTAAATGTGAGGATCTTGAATCAAGAGTTCTTTCATGTGTTAAAGTTGTACTAAATAATATACTGAAAGTGCCACCAGATAATAATAATTTTAACTTTATTGATCTCACAATGGAGAAATTCAGTTCTGCATTTGACCCATCCTTCTTGCTACTGTGGCACTATGTAAGGAGCAGTGGCAGCTGGACTCCAGGTACATGCTTTATTATATGGAGTGGAGGAAGCAACTATTATGAACCTATATGCCCAAAATGAACGTGATGATTTTTTTAAAAAAGATAGAGCAAATATCATAGCAGAGAATGCTAAAGGGATGATAATAGTAGGGGGGATTTTAATGCTGTACAAGATGGTAATCTAGACAGAACACCAGCAGAAGTTGGCCCACAAAATAGGAAAACAAAAACACTTAATAACATGATAATGGAACTAGGACTAAGGGATCCATGGAGATCCAATAATCCCAGCATGAAAGACTTCCCCTTTTTCTCTAATGTCTATAACAGTTATTCAGTTATTCGCAAATCTTAAAGACACATTTAAATTTCGAATGTCGAATCAAGGATTTAGGTATCTTGGAATCATACTTACTCCTGTCACAATTATTTAAAGCTACGTATGGTAAACTAATTGACTGAACTTAAAAAGGATCTCACAAGATGGGGCATTTTACCTCTCTCACTTGTAGGGAGGAAAGAAACAATTAAAATGAATATACTACCAAGGCTTCTCTTCCAATTCCAATCACTGCCTATAAATATTCCAATGTCTACATTTAATACACTCAATAAATGGCTCTCTAAATTTATTTGGCAGAATAAATGCCCAAGAATTTGACTTAAAACACTTATGTGTCCAAAAGAACTTGTAGGATTGAATATACCAAATTTGAGAAACTATTATCTTGCTGCTCAACTCCGGTCAATAATTGCTTGGATTTGTCAAGAGGAAGATTCAATATGGTGATTGTAGAGATATATTTCTTGACACTGTTTCATTTATAAGTCCAGATACATGGTCAAAAACCAAAAAGAAAATTAAAAATGAATGGGTCAAAACCACTCTGTGGTCAAATATCAGAAAGATACTGGATCTCCCTAGTTCGATCTGCAGACTAATAAGAATTCATCATAATCTCGAGTTTCCCCCTTCCAAAGGATTGAAAAAATGGGCTGAAAAAGGCCTTGTTATGCTGGGTCAGATGGTTGAGAATGGCAATCTGATGACTTTTCAGCAACTTCAACAAAAATATGACCTTCCAACCAAGATTTTTTTTAAATGTTTACAATTGAGCTAATATTTAAATAAACATAACTATTCTTTACAGGCTCCATCCTCAAATATAGAACAATCTTTGAATTCAGTAATTAGAAGAGCAATTATATATATATATATCTATATCTCATGCATACAAAATACTACAAGAGGAGAGTAAAGAAAATACACTATATATTAAGGCAAAATGGGAACTGGAAATGAACATAATAGTCAAGGATGAAGACTGGGAACAGACATTACGAGAGGGACATAAAATAACAAACAGTCTGGTACTAAGAGAGTTTGAATGGAAAACTAAAGTTAGATTTTTTAGAACTCCTTTTGTCACATCTAAGTGTGGGGGGACCTCAGATACATGTTGGAGGGGCTGTGGTTGTGTGGGAGACCAAACTCAAATATTTTGCAACTGTCCAAAATTAACAAACTACTGGAAAGATATACAAGCTGAAACTCAAAATTGTTTAGGTGTCAAAATTCCTCTAGACCCAATTCTCATAGTGCTGGGATTTTTCCCGATACATTTTAGACCAAGTTGTGATGTAACTTAATTGAAAATACTACTTTTAATTGCTAAGAAAATGATTACGGTCTCCTGGCTTAAACCTCTTCCCCCCACTGTTACACAATGGAAGAATAAATTGAAGGATATTTATAACATGGAAAAAATAACGGCAAGACGGCAGATAAAAATGGACGAATTTGTCAATCGGGGACTATATTTCCGACTGAACCTTGCTGTACCTACCCAGTATCTACACTGTACCTTTTGGTATTGATTGTAACATGCAATAAGCTGATCTGTTTGCACATATGACTTTCAATAAAGAATAATAATTAAAAAAAAGAAAATAATTCATTTTTTTCGTTTTTTGGCCATAAAGTAAAGTACATTAACTTTGTGATAGAAAGTGGGCAATGAAAGGGTTAAACTTTTTTATAAATATATGTAAATGTTTTAATATGCATGACAAGAGGAGAGTCAGACCTTTAAAATAAAAATAAAGTTTGAAAAATATGAATCCATCAGTCAGTTTGTTATAGCTCTGTAAAGTTGACAGGCACATTTTTTGTGTCAAAGGCCCAGGTAACATTTTTAGAGGGTGTCTGAAAATTTCCAGATGTTTTTGTGGAATAACAAAAGCTGAACCATATGGAACAGAAAGGAAGGGAGATTAAAAAGAGCAGGTTTGAAATGTGGTGGAGGGTATCCTTTTTTGGAAATTTGATGAAACCCCCAGCCTAAAATATGTACCACCAGGGTATATGTATCAGTGCAACACAGGGTCTTAAGATTTGTCCATGGAACAAGAATGATTTGTTTTGCTTTTTACTTTTTTGAAGTTGAAGTTAATTTCTCTTATTTTAAACAAACTAAAGCTTGTGCCAAAGTCAAGACCGTCCATACCTGCTCAAACTCAACATAAATTGTGTTTATTCAAGCACCTTTTAAGCAATTGATCAAAGACAAAATGGACATACCTTTGTCAAAATATGTTTTAAAATAATCTTTTGTTTTTAAATCATTTTTCGTTTAAATTACAGTTTCTTATGTATATAATTCGTTCACTCGACTTGGTGGTAATAACTATGTTCGTAGGTTCAAGGTCCGACCACCACCAACGATTCACTAACACATCATTCACCCATCCTGGCCTAATGAAAATGTTTTTAGTCGCAGGGGAAACCAGAGTACCCAGAGGAAACCTACGCAAACACAGGGAGAACTTGCAAACTGAAAGGCCCCATCCAGATAGGGCTCGAACCCGGAACCTTCTGCCTGTGAAACATGAGCGCCACCGTGCCACACAATTTTATCTCCATTATTATTTTATTTAATATGCTTATTATTTTCATTGTCAGTTGAATAAGAGGAAAAAAATATATATACTTTGGCTCGCAATAGTGGCACTAAATTTCACTATGAGGGCATTAAAAGGGTACTAAAAAGGCATATTCTTCCCTTTTATTGTGTACATGCAAATAGTTTGCTAGTCACACTCTTTTAATCAATATCGGCGAGAAATGTAGTTTCAATGCGTAGAGCTACCTCTTTGCCGTCAGAATAAAGGCATATATGAAAATAAAAAATAATGACAACGATGTCCCTTGACATACACTACTCACAAAAAGTTAGGGATATTTGGCTTTTGGGTTGAATTTCAGGATGCATTCAAAAAATGCATTCAAACATTAACAGGTAAACTTAATGTGACCTTCTCTAAGCTTTTGAATGCACCTGTCCAACTGTTAAATGTTTCAGTACTTTTTGCACACGTTGCTGTTCTCTAAAGAGGAGCTTAAAAGCAAAATTTGAATCCTCGAATCGACCAATAAATGACTTGGTTCAATTACAGTTGGTGTCTGAACAGTCGTCCTCATCAGGCTGTTCACATTTTGACATCATGACACCAAGACGACACCTAACAATGGATCAACAGTACCTGGCCATTTCATTGCTTCAAACAGGACGTTCTCAGACGGATGTGGCCACTGAGCTCAGAGTGTCACAGAGTGCTCTCAGCAGGTTGCAAGAGAGAGACTGAGTGACTGGAAGAATAACAGAAAGACGTAGAAGTGGACGTCCTTTGGCCACATCCCATGCTGATGACCGCTACATTGTGAACAATGACTTGAAAAACCGGATGATGAATGCCATTCAACCCCAGGCACGTTTAAGGGAGGTGAGAGGCATCTAAGTGTCACATCAGACCATTTGAAACCATTTACATCAGCATGGTCTGCGTGTTAGACGACCTGCAAGGGTACCTGACCACACCAGGAGGCACAGGCGTCATCGTCTTGCATGGCCAGGGAGCATTTACGCTGGAACAGGGACCAGTGGGTCTCAGTGCTGTTCTCTGAGGAAAGTCAATTCACGTTAAGCAGAATGATGGCCGCCAACAATGTTGGAGACGTCAAGGAGAGTGCTATGCATCAGCCACTGTTGTCACCAGACGCGTTTTGGTGGTTGCGGTGTCACAGTGTGGGCAGGTGTGTCCAGTCTGTACAGAACTGCCCTACACTTTATGAATGGTACAGCGACAAGACCATACTACCTGAATAACATCATTAATCCAGTGGCCTAATTTCATCTTCATGGACGACAATGCTCCAGCTCGTCGAGGTAGCATTATCAGGGAACGTCTGTTGGAGACTGGTGTACCTCAAATGGAGTGGCCTGCACTTTCTCCAGACCTGAATCTCATTGAAAACCTGTGGGTTCAACTGAGTCGCCGTGACAAGGCTCGAAACTCTGCACCCCAAAACCTCAATGACCTGAGGGCTGCCCTTCAAGAAGAGTGAGATGCCCTGCCTCAACAGACAATAAGTCGACTTGTGAACAGCATGAGACGTCTTTGTCAAACTGTAATTGATGCTCAAGGGCACATGACGAGTTCCCCTAAATTTGAATAGGATTTGGCAGAATAACTCTCATAATAGTCTTCAGTATGTCTGACATTCGCTCTCATATCAACTGAATGAATATAAAATGTGAATAATAAAAATAATGTGTGTTTTTGAGGTGGCGTGTGCAGGTGCGTCGGCGTCTCTTCCTGCAGCGCTGCCGTGAGCTGCAGAGCCAGATGCTCACAGATTGCACCTTGTTCAGACAAGCTCTCCTGTTCTTCAACACGTGAGACAAACCAACCTTAACCCTGTTAGAAAATGTAAAGTACATTCTGTCACATGTTGTATCCAAGGCTAGATGTTAAGAGTGTGATTCATCCTTTTGGAGAGGTTTGTACAATAGCTGCTGGAGCTCATGTTCTCAAAGGACCATGGCTTTTTAAATCGTGTCATTGCAGCCTTGTAAGCCGGCCATCCTCAACTTCTCCATGTATAAGATTCATGAGAAGCCTGGGACTGCGCTGTATGAATGGCTGAAATCTCAAAACTTTTCCTGACCAATCACAGCATGAGAGGCGGGAGTTTGCGTTGCGTAATTTTCAGCCCCAGAATTTCCCATCATGCACATGTTCTCTAGTTAACAAAACAATCAAAATGGCGGCCACAAAGGAGCAATATTTTAACGCAGCCTTATCTATGGTTTTAAATGAGCTGGACCTGTTTTTGTACTTGTAATAACACCTTGTATCCTCAGATTCTTTCGAGACAAACGGCAGTAATTGTTCATTGGAGCGTTCACTCAACTGCTCGGCATGTTTGTTAATGGACTACAAACTGGCTAGAAATCAGCAGAGGGTCACATCCATGTTTCTCTGATTGGTTCACTTTGGACTTGTTAATCTTGCCTCTTATCTCAAATTTGAAATCCTTAACCAAAGCATCCTAGAATGTTTCCCCATGGATCCAATACATTAAGGAAGTCAGGCTGACTTGTCAAGCTCATGTCAGGAACTCTCCATGCTGTTTATACGGATACATTTCTAAGGTTTCAGATTTTGTATTGGCTCTACTCATCTGCATGAGGTACACTGTTTTTGTATGTAGTATCTTGACGTCACACTTGGTCTCCAAATGGCGACCATTCATGTGTTACATTTCTAACCCATACACTGGTTCTTTAGGAAACTATTGCCTCCTTTTGTCACTTAGCCACTTCCACCAAATCCTCAATGAGTGCAACTTCAGAGGTTCACTCATCAGAGCTCTTGTACCATCACAACACAACCCACTAATGTTCCAATGATACAACTTTTAAGTAAAAAGAGCTTTCCATTAGAGTTTGCTAAGTAATTCTGATTCAGATTTGTCATAATTACATGACAAATATCTTCTTCAGACTGACTCACTGTGAAGGAGCTGATCATCAGCCACTTCTTCTGCTGTTCAGTCTGTTTCTGACAGCAATTTGAATTAGAGGTCAACTGATACCGGTCGATATATTGGGCCGATATATGGAGTTTTTAAAATATCGGCCTTGATTTTTTTTGGTAGGCCGATTTTTGATCAGGTATTTAAGTGGGCAGCTATTGCCTGCCGCTACTGATGAAAGGACCCCGTGCACTCCAGATCTGACCTGCAAGAGGGATTCTAGTTGCCCACGGGTTATTTCTACATCTAATCGATACATTCCCAGCATAAATTGCAAGGGTCCTGAATCTACAGGTCGTGTATCTGCAGCGGCTCCAGGCTGCTGCTTTTCCCGTGGCACAACTGCACCTGGAGCTGCAGCAGATCTACGATCGCACATTCAGAACCGCAGATAGACGCTCAGGAAACACATTGGAAATCGCCTCTTTTCTGCAAAATATTCTCTCTCTATTCCAACTGTATTTTATCTACACATTTAGAAGTATAATCACTAAAAATAAAGAAGGTTAATTTGTACAACAAAGATATACAGTTTAAACATATGAGGACATAGAAGTGCAGAGTGACTGAGACTTCAGCTCAAATATGAGCTTCAGTAAAAGCCTGTTTTGATCATTATTTATGATTATGGCGACAGTGGCGCAGATGGTAGAGCAGGTCGTCTTATAATAAGGTTGGCGGTTCGAACCCCACTCCCGCAGGTGCATACTGTCGTTGTGTCCTTGGGCAAGACACTTCACCCTCATTGCCTCCAGTGTCTGCGCACACTGGGGTGAGTGGTTGTTTGATGTAAAGCGCTTTGAGTGCCTACTGTAGGTGGAAAAGCGCTATATAAATTGAAGCCATTTACCAAGCCATTTTCCATTATTATTTAGTCCTGGTGTGCGTCTAGAGTCTTACTTTAATATGTGTTTATATACTTGTGTCTTTTTGTGGAATTTAATATTGGCACTCTCCAATTCAGAACTCTTACCATGATGTTTTTCTCTCAACATGATTAGGTGAAAATTATTTTTGGTTATTCGATTCTGCTGTCATCACTAGTATTATATTATAGAATTATACAGAACTAACAATTTGGGTCTCAAATTGGAAACTTCCAACATGTGGATAGGTAATATAGGCCTACAGCATTTTCAAAAGCATCAGAAACAAATACAATAAATTACAATTCATATATTTATGATGTTTTTATAAGTCAAATTGTTGAATCAAAAAAGCTTAGTCTGTTGGGGCCCCAAATCAACACTGTGTTTACATTTTTGGCTACTGCTCCAAATGAGTTTAACATCCCTGCTCTAAATGTTTGTTATTCCTTAAATTAAGTATTGTTATTAAAGTCTTAACGTAACCTTGTTGGCACTGTGGCTTGCAAGCCTGTAGCAAGCGCTAGCTTAGCACTTGAAGGAAGAAGAACAAGTGTGGTTTTAAAAGTATACGGCCTCAAAAATCAACTATGGATATTGGCCCTCGGTTGACAAAATGTTTAAAAATCTGCATTGGCCTTAGAAAAACCCATTTCAGTCGACCTCTAATTTGAGTGCTAAGTGTTAAGAAACAAGAGCAGAGTCAAAGTTCACTCAATAGCTTGTGCATAGAAACCTGTCATCTCTGTACCTGAAAGCCATGTTGTTTACCCAGACGTATGTCACACTGTTGTTCTAGGCTGGTGGAGGAAGTCCAAGGCTCTCAGCGACTTCCCTCTTCTGGCTCAAACAAGCTGCAGGAATTCTCCTATGCCCTGCAAAACCAAAAGCATCTGCTTCAGCGCAAAGTGGAAACACTAGCCCAGACACAGCGTGCACTCCTCCAAATGGTACTACAGACAAGCTTCTAATTCTATGGGTTTACATGGACTAAACTTTCCAAACAAGCTCATTGTCTGATTCTAGTCTGACTTCTCTTCTGACACCTCTCTACCACTCTATTCTCAATATACATGCAGCTTTAAACAGTGGAATCACCAGCAAAACATTCAAATCTGAATCACAGTTCTAACTGTTTGAAGTCCACTAAAGACACAACAAACTTTTTAAGAACAGTTTAACTCTTCACTTCACATGCCAAACATGTTTACCCCTGGATTCCACATCCTCCGTCTCTGCTCCGCTCCGTTGACGTACGCCTGACGGAGCAATGCGCTGCTATGTTAATGAATGAGAGTCATTCCACATCCTCCGTTCCGCCTCCGAACGTCAACGT
>JAADKR020299541.1:0-30731 GCA_011763505.2 Lythrypnus dalli | reverse complement strand
GCGGATGGTCACCACCACGTCGTCCGCCCCTAAAAAGCCGCCGGCGGCGAAGATCTCCTTCACCGACACCGGGCGTACCTGCGCAGGTCGCCTGGCCACGTCTTCGTACTCCAGCGGCTGGTCGGTGAGACTGTCGCCGGTGCCGGATGGTTTCTGAATCACCACACGGTGGCGCAGGTTACCGGCCCGCATGAAAACTCACCGTGGCCTTCCTGTCATGTTGTAGTCAATGCTGATGCGGCAGCGGCGAAGGTTATCGCCGATCAGCTGCCACTGGCGCTCGCTTAACAGATCGATGCGCTCCTGAATGACTTTCTGCTCAATGGCTTTCTGGTTGGCTGGCACTATCAGCTGGTAATGACTCAAGGGTGTCTCCGAGGTGAAAGATAACGTAGGGCGACCACAGGTCATGGGTGGCCGACGGTAGCTCGTTCAGGTTCCTTTCGCCGGCCAGCTCCCGGTTCTCGTACCAGTGGCCGATGAGCATCAGCGCCCCCTGCGCGATGTCCGGCGTCAGCCAGCAGTCAAAGTCGGCCAGGTCGGCGACGGGCGTACTGTCCGGCACCAGCCGGTGGCCGGTGAAGCGGTTGAAGCTGAACAGCGCGGCATGGGTCAGCTGCTGCAGGTAGGCGTCGTCATCGTCGTGGACAATGCGCAGGTGCTGCCTGACCAGCACCAGTGGCAGCAGGTCAGCCATCGCGGCACTCCCCCTGTACCACCCGGCGCACCGGCATGGCCAGCTTTGCCCGGATGAGCGCCAGCGCATGGTCGCGGTCAACGAACAGGCGACAGCCACGGTTCAGCCAGTAGCTGTCGCACAGCTTCACGGTCTTCAGCAGCTGCACCTCCATGACCGTCATTTGCGGACTGCGGCCATCTTCAGGGTTTTGAAGGCGGACTTGTCCATCAGCCCGCTGTCGGTACGCAGGAAGGCCAGGAAGCCGATCTGGCCAAAGTCGATAAACTTCTCGACCAGCCGGTGCAGGGTCAGGCCCATGACATTGCGCACCACGAATTCGCTGCAGTCGCCATAGCCCAGCGCCACGGCTCCGGCAGCGGGTTCGGCGACTCCCATATCAATTATGTAGGGCTCGCCATCAATTAAAGAAGGCGTGCCATCGGTCATGGAGGGCTTCCACAGCGGACGCCCGTTACCATCCAGCATCTCCTTGGTCAGCAGCAGCAGCTTGTCGTTCATGACCCAGCGGCAGCTGCGGCTGTTGCGGTAGGCCGGGTCGACGCTGTGCTTGAGGCGCAGGTAATCCTGGTAACTGATTTCGGTGGCGCTGGCGGCGGTATGGCCAACAGCGGCGGCGGTCATCAGCCCCTGCGGCTGGTTGCTGCCGGTACCTGTGGCGTAGTGCCTTGAGGTAATGCGGCCCAGGCGCTGGCCGAACTTGCGGGCGATGAAACCGTCCAGGCCGAAGGCGCTGTCCTGCAGCAGTTCAATGGAGACGCGCACCACCTTGCTGCTGTATTTGTAGGCACCGAGGGTTTCCTGACCGAACTCCAGCTCGGTTTCGCCGACCTGCGCGTGCTCGGCGACCAGCTCGCCCTCGTTGGCGGTGTCATCATTGGTGGGATAGTTGATGGTCTCGCCGGCACTGGTGTTGATCACCGTGGCCACGCTGTAGATGCCGCCATAGGCTTTCATGGTCTCAATGATGGTGCTGGCCATGGTGGTCGGGATGAGGTAGCCGCCGGCGGTGGCCGGTGTGGTGCCCTGTGCGCGGTTCTCAGGTACAAAGTGCTGGCGCATGACCTGACGCTGCTGCTGGTTCAGGTCCACCATGCCGGGCTGGTCGCTGCGCAGCATTTGCATAAACGCGGCGCGGTAGGCAGCTTCGCCATCGTCGTCCTCGTCGTCGTCGCCGCCTTTGGGCCGCAGCGGGTTGCCGAAGTCGTCCAGCTCGTAGGTGCGGGTCTCCGGTGGCAGCGGATTGGAGGGCTGCGCCATCAGCTCGCGCTGGTGAATCACCTCTTTCAGGTTGGCCAGGCGCTGGTCGAGGCCGTCATACTCGGCGCGCATGGTGTCCCACTTGGCGCGCTCCTCATCAGTGAAGCCACGGTCCCCGTCTTCGGCCTGTTTGACCAGTGCCTCCATCTGGGTGACCAGCTGTGCCCGCATTTCCTGCAGGCGCTTCAGTTCTTTATCCATGGTGGATAATCCTCGGTGTGTGGTGGGTGAATGCCTGCAGGTCAGGCGATGTCGCGTCGGAAGGAGCGGATTTTCAGGGCATCGATGTCACGCCAGCACCGGCTGGCATCGGTAAAGCAGGAAAGGGACTGCATGTCCGGTGGCTCCGGCAGCTGGAACTCCAGCGGCATGCGCCGCAGTGCCACGCTGGTGTCGGGATAGGCCGGATAGGTGACCGGCGAGATGTCGTACAGTCGCTTGATGGATTTAATGGTGCGGATCAGCCGGCCATCGTCGTCCTCGCTCCAGTCGTCCTCGCCGACCTGGAAGGCGAAGCTGGACTGCGTGACATCACCGCGCCCGATGCTTTTCTGCAGATCACGGGCGTACTGGGTGTCGGGCGGGTCAATGGTATAGCGCAGGCCAATGGCGTCGGCCTCCAGATGCAGGGTCCCCGCTTTCGTCCTGCCAAGAATCATGGACGGGTTGTGGTTGAACAGTGCGCGAACGTCATCAACCAGCACATGATTGAAAGCACCTTCGCTGACGGTTTCACGGAAACTGCCAAGGTTTTCAGAAAGGGTGTTGAATCTGGCGGCATACCCGCTGATGCGGTTTTCGCCGTCATCGCTGCGGATCTCGACCGTGCCGAGGCGGGTTTCACGCTCGTCTCTTTTCATGAATTTCTGGCCAAAAAGTTAACAAATGACTGGACTAAAATATCCCATATGGGTAAAATAGCCTTACTTTCTGAGACAAGGACATTTAATGACCGAGAAAGACAAGGCCGAGACTGCCAAGCTAAACGCAGAAGCAAACAAGCTAAACGCTGAAGCTGAAGCAATCAGAGGTAAGGAACTTAGAAGGTGGGCGATATGGATTTCCATTATTGCAGCCGGACAAAGCGCCACACCAACCTTGATTAAGGAGTTAACGAAAGTGTTGTGAAAGTCGCCCGATCAGTGATCGGGCTTTACAATTTTTCGTTGACCAAATATATCCATTTGGGATATGCTGGCTCTACAATTAGGAGATGTAATGATCAATCAAAACACCGAGCAAAGTATGAAACCTAAAACCTTGTTTTATATAGCTTTAGCCGTATCACTGATCAGCCTTGTTTTTGGTTACTGGATCGCACAATGACACCAAAGGCTTTTTGTGACGCGCTGGAAAAAATGGGAGTCTCCCGCCAAAAGGACGCGTCTGCATTTTTGAAAGTTTCCCAGTCAAGGGTTTCTGATTACAAGTCCGGCAAGCGGGATGTGCCGGACTATATTGAGGCCAGTGTTCAAGCACATTTGTTGCTTAATAACGAACAACTGACAACCCTGAAGCAACTGCGCGGGCTTAATTAAACAACAATCCTTGTCCAGAATTGCGGGTCTTTTGACCCGCTTTTTTTTTCAGAAGTCATCCAGCCTCAGTACATGCTGAAATTCTTCAAGTAATTTCTCATGTCTCTGTTGCAACTCGGTCTTTTCAGTGCGTCTCCTGGCCAATCCTTTGCCATGAAAGGCCCCCATTTTTCTGGAGCACCTTTCGTCTATGACAAAATCGTGCAGTGCCTGCCAGCTGTCTTTGCTGGTTAGCTCACCGGAGAAATAACTGTCCAGCACGGTATAGGTACCCACTTCAAAATCGGGATCAATCCAGCCGGCGTATTTATAAGCGACCAGTTTGTCGGCCCATGTGCCGGCAGCCTTGCCACCCTTGATGGTTTTCAAAACCGGATATCCGGTTTTGACCTCAAGTGACTTGATGAATCCACGGGTAGACTCATTGTTGATGAATTTACCCGCCAGATGTTTCGACTGACCACCGCTGGCCTTCCACATATCAGTCAGCGATACAAAACCATCATCGTTTACACGAACAATATGGCCACAGAGTGTTAAGTCTTTCATTGGATACTCCAGTCCCCGAACAGCAGATAAAAACCATCCGTGGCGACCTATGTTTCACCAGGTTATGGGTATAAGAGGGAGTTACTCGGCTTTCTGGTCTGCCGGCAGGTCACCGGCAGGGTTTTCTGTTTCGTCGCCAGCCGGTTGTTCACTGTGCTGGCCGCTGCCCATATTGAGTGGCTGCAGGTATTCATCCAGGCCATCGACACGGTTCAAATCTTCCAGCTCGCGCACTTCGTTTCGTGACAGCCAGCCGTATTCGATGGCGGTCTTGTAATAGTCGGCCCGTTCATTCAGTGTGCCGCGCACCAGACCGGTCATGTTGAACTTGACGTAGTAGCGGTCGGTGCCGGGAAACAGCTTGCGGTTCAGCTCCTCTTCCCAGCGTACAATCCACGGCGTCATGGTGTAGCGCAGGAAGCTGATGGACAGCTCACTGATATTCGAGAAGGTTGCGCGCTCCAGGTCGTTGACCATGTGCGAGGGGATGTTGAATATCCGGGCGATGTCCGCAATCTGGAATCGTCTTGTCTGCAGGAACTGGGAATCTTCGGGTGGTATCCCTACGGTCTGGTAGCTCATGCCCTCCTCGAGGATGGCGATCTTGCCGGCGTTGTCGAGTCCGCCATACAGCTGTTGCCACTGGCGGCGCAGTTTCTCGACCGGGCTGTCGTCGTCCGGCCTGTCGGCCTTCCTGCGCAACCGTCCCGGATGTGTCAGGACACCGGACAGCATGCTGCCACTGCCAAAAAGGCGCGCGCCGAATCGCTGCGCCGCCTGGCCAAGGCCAATGGCCTCGCGGTGCATGGCAATGGGCGACATGCCGACCACGCCGTCATAGCTCAATGCCGGAATGTGCAGCATGTCTTCCTTGTTCACCTCGAAGGCCCGGTCGTTGAGCTGGGTCCAGTAGGACAGCCGGTTCTCCGCAATCACCGGGAAGGTGCGGTCCGGCAGCAGCGGCACCAGTGCCGATGGCTGGCCCGTCTGGTTGCGCACGATGTAGCTGTAACCATTGCCCCAGCCCGCGCAGTGTGCCTGCACCGTGTTGCGCCAGGTGAAGCTGCTCATCCAGCGGTTCGGCGAATCGTGCAGGATTCGCTGAAGCGGGTGGTCATAAGCTGGCTCACTGCCGTTTTCGGTCCTGCGGCGGATATGCAGTGGCAGCTGTGCCAGCGTCTCCGACAGTATCCGGATACAGGCATAGACCGCCGAGGACTGCATGGCTGTCCACTGGTTCACCTCGATACCGGAGTCATTGGGTGACAGGTACGCTAAGCCGCTGTCAAGCAGGGTCGGTGGCGGGCTTGCCGGCGGACGGCGACTGCGGAACAGCGAGTCAAGAATCATGCGAGTTCAGGTAGCAGAGGCGGGCGGCATAGCCCATCAGCAACAGGCCGCCGGTCATCAGGACCGCTGCCAGCGCGTAGGCGATGTAAACACCGTATAAAAAGCAGCAGGCACCGGTGATGCCAAGGGTGTCACAGAGCCAGGAGGTCTTCTTCGTCATAAACAGAACCCAGATTTACGTTAACCAGTAACCGGGACAGCGCCGTGATGGTGGATACCACGCCATCTATTTTGTTGTCCGGCAGTTCTTTTCGTGGATAGATGTTGTCTTTCGCGTCGACGTGACAAACGCAGTTCGAGACCATCCAGTCCATTACGGGATTCCCGTCGTGCCTTATGCGGTCACTGAGCGTTAGAGCCTCAAGCTCTTTCATGGGTTCCGAGAAATTCAGGACGGTCGGTCGAACTTCGACCATGGGAAACCCTTCCTCCATCAGCTCGGTGGCAAACTTGGTGGCCTGGAACGGGTCGAAACCAATCTCCTGGATTTCAAAACAGCTGGCCAGTTCGCGTATGTCCTGCTGGATAATGTTGAAATCAATCACCGCACCGGGTGTGGCTATCAGGTAACCATCATGCACCCAGCCGGCATACTGGCTGTTACTGCTGCTCTCGATGGTCTCCTCCGGCAGGTAGTAGCGACCGAAGTGAAGAATCTGGCCATGAACTTCAAACAGGATGCTGACCGCTGCGATGTCCACCTTTGAGGCCAGGTCAATGCCGATCCAGCAGCGCTCACCAGCCAGGTCGTCCATGGATAATGTCCGGTCGGCGCAGCGGTCCCAGCTCACCATGTTCATCCAGGCCGTGTCGGCATTGACCCAGACATTCAGGTGCTTGGTCTTGAAATTGTTCTGCGCCGAGGACAGCTGCATGGCCTTGTTGGCCTTGCGCTCGATGTCCTGTGGACTGACGCTGACATTCCAGTTCGGGTTGGCCTTTATCCAGCAGGCAGGATCGGTCCAGTCGTCATCGTCATCAATGGTGTAAATGATGCCGAAGTACTGCTCATCAGTGACCGACCGGTCCAGGATCTGGCGCACATAGTGGCGCTGCTCATAGCAGATACCGGCACGATTGAAGCCGGCGGTGGTGATCATCCAGATCAGCGGCTGAGAGCGCGAGCCGGTGCCGGTCTCCAGCACGTCGACAATGTCCCGGGTCTTGTGGGCATGAAGCTCGTCGATAATCCCGCAATGGACATTCAGGCCGTCCAGATTCCCGCCGTATTCACGGCTCAGTGCCTTGAAGCTGGACAGGGTGTCCTGTACGTAGACGCTGTGGACCTGAGTCTGGATGCCAGTGGCTTCTCTGAATTTTGCATCTTTGTCGGCCATGGCCTTGGCCACTGAAAACACAATCTTGGCCTGGTCCCGCGTGGTGGCGGCTGAATAGACCTCGGCACCGGGTTCTCCATCCATGGACAGACAGTAAAGGCCGACACCGGCAGACAGTGTGCTCTTGGCATTCTTGCGCGGCACCTCAATGTAGACCGTTTTGAACCGTCGCAGACCGTCGCTGTTTATCCAGCCGAATATGGTGGTCAGTATGAATATCTGCCACGGTTCCAGATGAATGGTTTTGTTAATCCATTGTCGGCCCTTGATATGCTTCAGTTGTTCAATGGACTGGCAGACATAGTTGGCATGTTCATCGCTGAAGTGCCAACCAAAACAACCATTCAGGTCATTCAGCTGTCGCTGGCAGGCTTGTTTGACAAACTGACAGGCGACTATTTTGCCGCTGACGACGTCTTCGGCGTATTGCCTGGCGACGGTGGTGTATTGACCAGTTTCAGCCATGGGTTGTCATCGTCTTTGGATTTTACAGGCTTCTGTAATTTGATTTTGCTGCGAGCCATGGGTGACATGCCGAAATGATTGCACAGTGAAATCAGTTCCTTGATAACTTTGATGTCACAGTCGTATTTGTCACGCTGGACAATGCCGAACAGAAGACAGTAAGAGGTCAGCAGTGCAAGGTCGCTCTGTTTCAGCATCCCAGCTGCTGACAGGATTGGCACAATGCGCTGCCATTCGGCAGCGGCCTCTTCTGGCAATCCTTCTGGCACATCGCCGGTGTAATCCGGGAATTGTGGCTTCTCAGACGGGTCACCATGTCGGCAGGGTCGGATTGACCCTTTCATTTTATGTATTTCGTCAGGAATTCTTGGACTGGTCATAACCGGCAGTTATAAAGAATGGATGTGAATTTTTTTGACTGGCCGCGCGGTCAGGATTGACCGACCCCAGAGATCGGAGGCCCCCTATGCCCTTGCGGTCTCTACCTACCACCACGGCATGAGGCATCGGATAACCGAAGGCAGGCACTGCCTAGTTGAATATATGGAGATAGTTCACGTCCAGATAGCCATTGGCATTGGTACACGTACCGGAGAAGACAACCTTCCGATTAGTCATAAAGGCTGGCAGTACCAGGGATACGAACAGCTCCTTGTGTTCGGGTTTCCCATCATATTGAGCGTACCGGGTATTGTTACAGGCTCCCCAGCCGTCCTGACGCCAGGCATAAAACCAGCCGGTATTCGCGTTGAACTGCAGCTTGTGGATTTCAGCCTCGACGGTATCCTCTGCCACAGCCAGTGGAGACATGATGGCCAGTAACATCAGGGTCTTTGCGTTCATCAGAATGTCCTGTAAAAGGTCATGTGGGTGTAAACGTCACTCAACCACTTCCTCCATGTCCGAGAAGGACCGGATCAGCTTCATGGGTACGTAGGGACGCACGCGGATGATGCGGGTCACCTGGTCCTTCTTCGGTATGCAGCGCACGCCCATGACGCTGTTGTCGGTACGGATGTAGACCAGCGATGCCAGGTCGTTCTCATGGCACTCATCCAGTGCGGCGCGCAGGGTGGCTCCGGTCATGGGGCGGGTGAGCCAGCTGCAGGCAGGTGTTATCATTACCATCAAAAGGCAAAGCAATCTGAGGAGGTGCTGCAAGGTCATCTTGGATTATTTCTGTAATCGGTGGTTTGATTAGCTGATGAAGGTTGTACGCTGAATGAATGATTGGCAGGTTAAAGAATCTGAAATCAGTATCCTGATAAGCAATTAATGTACTGTCATCCTGCCCTTTATTTGGGTGTATTTCACGCTTCTGACCGCATCGCCATTTAGTAGCCAGTTCAACAAGAGCGCCACCGAACCTAGTCATACATTCACGATAAACATTCATATCCCAGCAAACTGCACTAAGAATCCCGTTCTTTGGATCGTCACTGGGTGTGGCAAAGCAAATCAACAGGTAGTCACAAAATCCGTTTTTTATTTTGCTGTATTCGGTTTCTGCGTCTGAATTCTGGTATTCATATCTGAGGGTGAAACCATTTCGGTATTTAATGTATCGATACCGCCTGATGCGAAGGCCGACGGTTACCTTTTGGTTTTGAATGATGACCAGGTCTGTCGCTTGCTTCGTGTCTTCAAAAAAAGTCCCGTATCGGGCATCACCCAGCCAGACCTGTGCGATCTGTTTCTGTGCAGTTAGAAAGCCTGCTGCCCATTGATATTGATTAGAACGCATTAACTTCTGCTCCATGCTGTCCAAACCCATCCCGTTTTTCACGGCTGAACATATCAATGCGCGGTCCCGGACTGACCCGCCTGACCAGGTCATAGAATTCATCCGGCTTTCGTGAATGCTCCCGTCGTGGTGCTTCAAAGCACAGGGGGAACTGTCTGGTGGTGGTGAACTCCAGGCCACCCTTGCGGCCCAGCAGTATGAATTCGCAGTTGTACTGAGGCAGACCTGCCGGCTGGAATCCTCCGGGTTTGTGCCAGACCATCACTGCAAGGTGCTTAAAGCTCCAGCTCTCCAGCATGTCTTTGGCTGCCCAGATGAATCGCTGGGTGGTCCACAAATACAGGTGACACTGGTCAGCGGCGGGCAGGTCCATGACCATCAGTTCTTCCAGTGACATCACCGGGTAATCCAGTTCAGCCGTCTGCTCCGGGTACAGGTCGCGCTCGATTTTCTGCATCGGCCATGGCGGGTCGATGACAATGCATCGGTACTGGCCATCCGGTGGTGGTGTTGCCAGTGCCTGCTGGCGGATGCGTTCGTTGGCCTCCCGTCGTTCACTGGCTTTCTTCTGCCGGATTTCCTTCGCTGCCATCAGGATGGCCTTTTCACCCAGGCCGACAATGATGTCCTGCTGGTTCGCAGGCAGTGTGGCGATGTCGGCGGCGGTGCTGACCCGGATCTCGCCGGATTTAACTTTGCTGGTTAATTCAGGGATGCCGTTAACTGTTACTTTTCTTGCTTCTTTAACCGCTGTTTTACCAACACTTAATTGCCGGGTTACATCGGCAAGAGTCGAATTCGACTCTTGATCTGTTCGATTGCCGCCATGCTGGCAATCCCATATTTCTGCTGCAGCCATAGCCCTTTGTGATTCGTTCAAATGCCGCCGATGCAGATTCAGCGACACCACGAAGCCAACCGGGTCATCGCCTTCATAGTCACGGAAGATCGGATTTACCCCGGCCTTCACGCAGGCTCTGAACCGGTTTCGGCCATCCAGTATCTTCCCTTCATACAACCATATCGGTTCGCGCAGGCCATGCAGGCGGATGTCGTTGACCAGGTCGATAAATGCCTTTTCTTCCATCAGCGGAAAAATCCCGGAAACGGGATGGAATTCAGGTTCACTCATCAGATTTCACCTTTGAATAAGCGCAGCCCGTCGCTGGCGACGCCGGCTCAAAGGTGAATAAAAGCCAGCAACCAGGACAGGCTGCAAAACAGGGGATGGTTAAGAAATCAGGTCAGTCTGCAAGCACACAGCCACGGCTGATGGCGATGGACAGGTGGTCCATGCTGTTGTCGCAGCCCAGCGCCTTCCTGCCATAGCGTGCTGCCGAGAGCAGAAAGGTGCCGGTGCAGCAGAACGGGTCGACCACGGTGTCACCCGGCCTTGTGGCATGGCGGACAAAGCGGTCGGATAAATCGCCGGGCTTCTGCCACCGGTGTTCCCGGTTGAATTGCCGGGCATCGGGGGCGCTGATGTCCTGGACGCTGAACAGTTCGTTCAGCTCCGGGCAGTCCAGCGGCGGTGCGTCGGGTCCGCAGTAATACAGGACCGGCTGCCAGTTCTGTTTGTAACGACCGGCGGGTGCCGGTCCAATGGTGTTGCGGTAGGTCCATGGAAGGATCTGAACCGGCAACGACAGGTTCAGGAAAGCGAGAAGCTCCTGCGGATAACCACCGATGAACACGTAGGCACGACCGGTGGGTTTCAGTTTCTCCAGTGCGGGTGGCAGCCACCGTGCAGCAAAGGCCGCGATGTCATCCACGTCGGTGGAGTACGGCGGGTCGGTCAGCAGCAGGTCATAGGGCTCCTGCTGTTCAAGGAACTCCAGCGCGTCCTGATGGTAAACAACGGTGGCATCGGGCGATGACCGCAGCTGGTCAGCCTGCCTCTGCTTCTCTTCGGCCAGCCTTGCCGCCCTGATGGCGCGCTGGGCCTTTCTCAGTTCTTTTGCCGCCTGCTGCACTGCCTTCGGGTCCTCTTTTTTCAGGATGGCGAGCTGCTGTTCAACGCTTAGATTCTGGCCGATTCGTTCAGCGTCGGCCAGTTTTAAATCCCCGGCTTTTACCAGTGCGAATATGTCAGGATTCAGTTTCTTTTTTGTTGCTTTGGCCTGCTCGACACCTCGCTCAGAAACGTTCATTATTTCTGCAGACTGCTGGCTGGTGTATTTTTTATAACTTCCAGTTAGCGTCCGCAGATCTGCGGACGCTAACTCAGAATTATATAAACCGGTATTTTTATATCTGTTACCAACGAACTCACCATCTTCATAACCGGGCAAATCAGCAGCAATCGCTTTCCGCTGGTCATCCGTCAGATGCCTTCTGTGAAGATTCAAAGACACCACAAAACCGAGCGGGTCATCGCCTTCATAGTCACGGAATACCGGCTCCACACCTGCCACCTGACAGGCTCGCCATCGGTTGCGACCGTCCAGTATCCTGCCTTCATAGAGCCATATCGGCTCTCTCAATCCATGAGATTTAATGTCAGCAGTCAGATCAGCAAACGGCTGCCCGTCCATCAGCGGGAAAATGTCCGCAATGGCGTGAAAGGCCAGTTCAGTCATCAGAGGTTACCGTTGAATAAGCGCAGCCCATCGCTGGCGACGCCGGCCCAACGGTAGACCGGCAGCCAGGACAGGCTGCAAATTTGAATCAGTACCAGGTGTTGTGCTGTTCGGTCGCTGTCTTGCGGTCATGGCACCGCTTGCACAGTGGTTGCCAGTTGTCGCGGTTCCAGAACCAGAACGGGTCGCCTTCGTGCGGTGTGATGTGGTCGACCACGGTGGCCGGGACTACCCAGCCCTTCCTGGAGCACTCACGACACAGCGGTTCGTCGCGCAGAAATAGCCGGCGGGCTTTCTGCCAGTGATGGCCATAGCCACGCTGGTGTGTTCCGGGACGTTTGCGGGTTTGCCATGGCTTGGGCTTATGCCCGTCACAGTATCCGTTGCTGTTGGTTGTGGTCTTCGGACACCGCGCCTTCCGGCAGGGTTTCGGGATTCGGCCAGGCATAAAAAAACCCACGGGGGAGTGGGTTATCTGAGGAGTATCGTCGACACGCTGAACAAACCGCCGGTCCGGGCGCTACTGTCCTAGCATAGGTTTTTAGTGTAGGCTTAATTAACGGCTTTTCAAGACGATTTGGTTATATCGACCTCGGCCAGTACCGATGCATTCATCGCCGCACTCAACTCCACTTTTTGATAATGACGTGCTCAACGACCAGGGTAATACAGACGGTGGAGACAAAAGTGAGAAGGTTGTTTATATAGTCGTGGCACTTTTGAACGTCAGTGACGACACCGGCAATGTGGTGCCAGAGCACCCAGACAGCGATTCCGCCAATACCGGCAAGCAGTGCCGCCGCCAGGAAAAAAACAAGGTAAAGGAACAGGATCTTCAGATGGCAGTTCAGCAGTGTCATGGTCTGGCCTCGATCAGAAGGTTCCCGCTCTGCATCAGTATCGGGCTGAAGTCCACTTCGGTGGCCACCCTGCCGGCAGGGTGCCTGGCGCTAGAACAGCTGCCTGACCTGTGCCGTCATGACCGACCAGTCATACTGGCCACCGTCCTTGCTGATAATCCCTTCTTTCACCAGTTTCTGGAAGTACCCGCGCACCTGCTTGTCACGGTAACCGTCACGGATGCAGGCGCGCTGACTGAGCACCTCTGCACCCTGCTCACGCCTGGCCAGCTGCATTCTGCGGAATGCCGGGTAACTGTGCGACAGGGTTTCAAGGTTCTTCGGTTTTTTCGGCGCTGGCGGTATGTCGGCGACATCGATGTCGTCAACAGGTCGCTGCATGAACAGCACGCCGAGGGTATCGAGCAGGCCGGCCAGCAGCAGGATCACCACGCCGGTGATGATGTCACCAGGCACCTGCAGGACTGCGGCCAGCAGCGACAGCACCGCCGCCAGCTCGGAGACCTCGGGCGGTGGCAGTGCGTCCAGCTGTTCCCGAAGCTCACTGTTGCGCTGCTGCAGTGGCTGCGCGTGGTTCCTGATGCGGTCCATGGCCAGGTAGCGGTCGATGGCGCGGTTGTTCTGCGCGATCTCGGCCAGCACCAGGTCGCGCTGCTGCACGAGATGGTCGGCGGCCTCGCTGCTGACAGTCAGTGAACGGTGCAGGCCACCGCTGGAGCCCAGCACGGAAACGGCAATCAGCAGTGCGGCTATCCAACGTCGGTGGTCGTGTATTGCGCACCATTTGCCCAGCTCCAGAACCACGGCCATGGTGGCCAGGATGAGCCACGAAAACCGGTTACCGGCCACCGAGGAGAGCAGCAGAATGGACAGAATGGCCGACAATAAAGCGGTTATATAAAATCCGGCGCTTAAAACTTCACGGTGAAATTTCATCATTAGTTCTATTTAATTAGCATTAATTAGACATTAGTTCGCAAGCAGGTTTCTTAGTGCCGCATGGCTTTCAGCGATATTTATTTAATTCGCACCCTGCGTAAAAAAAACACTGTGTAATTACGGTTTAATGATTAAAAAATCAGTTCGTTATAACCGTTTTAAAACTGCGTTTTTCCTTCACTTTTAACCATCCGTTCAGGAAATTCTGGCCGTAAAAACGGCGGACAACATCGTCGGAAGAATCCAGATTCAGGCGCGGTTTTTTTGTTAAGTCATTGTCGTTTATTGATGGTTGACCGGTTGTCCATAAATCAAGCTGATTCATAAATCCCCCGACCGGCCAGCTGACAGAATTCGACATCATCTGCCGACAGTGGCTGCAGCTCGATGGCGACGTGCTGCCGGTACCATCCGGTCATGGCGACACCGTGCTCACCGATGAACCCGCACAGCGCGTCGAACACGTCGTGGTGGTCCAGGCCATAGACCTGCCAGAGCAGCTGCAGCGAAGGGCTCAGGCGCGGCAGGCGGTTCTTCACGAACTGGTAGATAAACACATGGCAGAACACGTAATCCTGCGGTTTCAGTGAATAATGCTGTGTTTGTGGTGAATCTGTAGTGTTATTGTCTGGTACGTTGGTACTAGAAAAACCGGCATAAAAGAAGTTATTCACGGTGTTCTGTGAATCATCCACAGAGTGCAGTTCTGTAAGCTCAGAACCTTCTTCTGTATTTATGGTCTTTTGTTCTTTTATGCCTGTGTTTATTGACCGTACGTCCATGCTAACAGGAGGATATTCTGAAGCCGGTTGCTGATCCAGTGTGTTCAGCAGCGCATTGAGCAGACCGGTGTTGATCCGGTACCACAGCCGGATACCGTCATTGCGCCGTTCGTGGCGCTCCTGCAGGATGCCCAGCGCCTTCAGCTTCCTGCGAGCCTTCTCCTGCTTGAACCGTGACAGCCAGGTCTCCGCCTTCCATTCATTGCGGGTCTTGTAGAACCAGCCACTGCGCTGCTCCACCGTTTTGCACTGGGTCCAGAATACACACTGTGCCAGGAAGCGGGCGATGTCCGGCGAGCCCGTGAGCTTCACCTGCGCCTGGGTGACCCAGACGCCTTTTTCTTTTTTCTGTTGTTCAGCCATCAGCGTACCTCCCTGAACTGCACATGCTGTGGTTCAAATCCATAGCGCGCCGCAAAGTTCATGGCGGTTCGGGCGCTGGCCACGACCCGTGGCGCACTGTCCGGGTTCTTGATTAACAGGCGTTCCTCATAGCACCAGTGGCCGTGGATGATGGGCACCAGTGATAACCGGTAACCGGGCAGTGTTTTTCCGCAGTCGATATTGGCGGAGACCATGAGGCCGGCATAACGCTCGGTCACTTCATTGGTCAGCTCGCTCATTTCGCGGCGCAGGTTACGGGTGGTCAGCATGATTCACCCTCAATATTCAGAATGTTCAGCAGTGCAGCCGATTCGCTGCCCATGCCGGCACCATTGGCGCTGGCTACGCGGTGCAGGATGTGGTTGACCATGTCGCGCACGTCTGCGTAGTGATAGCAGCTGTCGGCTGCCTGGTGCGCTTCAAACAGTGCCTGCAGCTGGCGATACAGGTGGTCGTCGATCTTGAGGTGTTTCATGCCGCCACCCTCCAGCCACACACCAGTGCGCCGATCTGCGCGGCAAGGCGGCAGGCATCAGCATGGCTGCTGGCAGTGATGGTGGCGTATCGAAGGATGGAGTTGTTAACGCAGGGTGTGCAGGTGTCAGCCAGGATGGCCAGCTTGTAGGTCTTAGGCATGACTGCCTCCAGTGAGTTCAGGTCTGAACCTGTCTCCTGGAGCTATCAACCTCGAAATGGAGACAAGCCGGGTGGGATTGATAGTACCGGACTCACTGGATGCCGGCCTCCCGAAGGAGTCCCACCCGACCCGTCATAAAACGGTATGAATTCTGGGTGTGTAGATACAAAAAAAGACACTTATGAAAGTGATACTTCTTCACCAATGAGTTTCGCCCGGGCTATCAATCCCGACGTCGCTTTGACGCATGGCGAATATAATTTATTATTCCGTAACTGTCCATAGACCTTTATAAGAACCCACTATGAATAACGGTAAATTAACGGTAAAACACAAGGATAAAGCCAATAATGCCTTTTAAAAACAGCGAGTTACAATCATCCGACCCTGTTTACATGGAACTAACCCTCTAAATTCTGCCACATCCACAAACATCCACAACAGACCTCAAGCCCAATATATTCGGTACATCAGCCGTTTTTATTAAATTCCATATTCCAAAAGAATCCATAACTATCCTTTAAAATCCAACTCTATTTGCGGTAAATTTGCGGTAAGAAATTTACCGTCGGATGTAGTATGCCCACATTAAACGAAAAAGGCCCCCTATCAGCAAAGCGAGTCGATAATGCCAAACCCAAGGCCAAAGACTACAAAATGCGAGACCGGGACAACATGTACCTCTCCGTTACCAAAAAGGGCAAGAAGTACTGGCGGATGGATTTCAGCTTTGATGGAAAACGGGATACCCTAAAGATCGGAACCTATCCAGACATATCACTTGTACAGGCTCGCATCGCCTGCAGTGATGCAAAAAGATTGCTGGATAATGGTATAAATCCAAAATCCACCAAAAAACTAGCTGCTAGTACTAATAAGCCAACATTTCGCAATGTTGGTGATATTTGGTACAAAAAGAAGATCGAGCCATCAACCAAAACATACCAACACAAAGCAAAGATCAAACGATATTTAGACCATGAGCTGTATCCTCACATTGGAGATAGGCCGATAGATGAGATCAAGCCGAAAGAGGTTTTAACGTTACTTTTAGATATTGAAGAAAAGGGCAATACCTCAAAATCCAAACAGGTTAAAGGTGTCGCCAGCAGAGTGTTCGACTATGCCATAGCTTCTGATGATCGGGAGTACAACCCGGTTGATAAATTGGGTGAAGCACTGCAGATTCACACCACAAAACATCATGCAAGCATTACTGAAGAGCATGAAGTGATTGACTTCATTATCGCGTTAAACAATTACAACAATTACAAAGGCGGAGAGGTTAATCGTATTTTAATAAAACTTTCGATGTTGTTTTTCTGCAGACCCTGTGAAGTCAGAACACTAGAATGGTCAGATATAGATTTTGAAAACCTTAAAATTACGGTCCCCGCGGAGAGGGTAAAAGTTAGGAAAGATCATATTATACCGATATCAAGACAAGCCAAAAAACTGTTAGAAGACATTCAAACCATCACTGGCAACAGCAAATATGTCTTTAAGTCTCAACAGGGAAATGGAAAAAAATATATTGGTAAAAGTACCGTCAACAGGACATTGTCAAAAATTGGCTACGGATCAGGTCTGTTGACACCCCACGGCTTCAGAGCCATGGCCAGAACGATGATTGCTGAAAAACTGAAATTTGATAGCGAGATTATCGAATTACAGTTAGCCCACAAGGTAAAGGATGTTAATGGTGAAGCGTACAACAGAACAAAGTTCCTGGATGAACGTCGTGAGATGATGCAGAAATGGGCAGATTATCTTGATGATCTTCAAAAAATAGCCAGTGGCAGTAATATCACATATCTATCAAAATCAGCAGCCATCAATTGATGGCTGCAATTTTCCTCTCATCGGTAAGTTCAGCGACCAGTTTTTTAATCTGGTCTTCACTGGTATTGGCAATGATCGCCGACACCATTCGGTCTACCTCATAATCCGGCCAGAATGAGCTTTTCCCAAACTTTACCGGTGGCGGAAACAATCCGTCACTGACCAGGTTGTAAATTGCACTTTTCTTGAATCCGATGGTTTTCTCTACATCGGCAAGTTTTAACAGCCTGTTCATTATTAAATACCTTGTTTATCAGATAATTGTGGCGACCTCTTCAGGTCGCCTGACAGGTTAATGAACCATTGATTGACGCAATACATCAGGATCGCAGGACAGCTGTTCGTTCAGCTGCCGACAGATACTTACGGCGCAGTCATGAATAACCTGCTTAATCACCACCCGCTGCACCTCAACCGGCAGCGGGTTGTCCGCCACCCGCCCGTCGCGGTAGAGATGAAACTGCAGGTTGTGGTAATCGATTTCAATGGCAATCATGGCTATGGCCCTTGATTTTCATTTTTAATACCTCAATCAGTGTCAATACCTGGTCTTCAGGCCAGCCGTCGGTCAGCTCCAGCACACGGTCAATATCCGGGTTGGTGCAGGGCTTCTCCGGTGGTTTGCGGATCTGGCGGACCTTCTCTTTGACGGCCTGTTTGTCGTCAAAATCCATGGATGCCAACTCCTCTTCCGGTAGTTTGGACAGTTGGTAGGCGGCATCGATGGACACCTTTTTCCGGTTCATGGCATCTTTCAGTGGCTGACTGCCATGGTTAACCACGGCTTCAGCTTTTCGATAGTTCCTGCGATTACCAAGACCGGCAGCCTTTGCCGCAATATCATCTTTCCTTTGAGTTTCTTTGTCCTTTCGGTCAGGTTTGGGAAAATTTTCCCAAACCTGACCAATAGGTTCATTTTTAACGTCTTCCTCCTTCTTTTTGTCCTTACAGTCAGGTTTGGCAAAATTTTGCCAAACCTGACCAACCGACCCACATTCGCCACTTTCCTCCGGATCATCCGCAACAATGCCCAGCTTCCGAAGCAGTGCCGGATGATTGGCCCTTATCTCCTCCTCCAGTCTCTGGGCCATCAGAACCTGTTCTTCCGGCGTCAGGTCTTCCCTCATGGTGTTTTCAATGTTCATGGCATCGTATTTATGCTGTTCCTTTTCAATGAACACGGCCGGTATGGTGTCCCAGCCCATCCGCCTGCAAGCCTCGAACCGCCGATAGCCATAGACCAGCTCATAGTTCGAGGTCAGCCCGACAGGCTGCAGCAGACCGTGGGCATCAATGGTCCGCATCATGGCATTCATGCTGATACCACATACCCTGCGCACGACCAGACCGGTTTTGATTTTTTCAATTGGTGCATTCACGACTTTCATGGGATCAGCTCCATCCTTTGGGGACAGGAAATTTTTCAGTACTTCTCCATATCAGCTCCTTCACCGGCTTTCCTGCATGCCAGTAATTCCATGCCTTGAATATCAGCGACAGACGGTCCAGGCGATTCAGTTTGCTTTTGCTGGCTACCGAGTCGTTAATGAACCGTTCCTTCAGTTTCTTGACGGGATGGTTGCGGAAGGAGTAGAGGTCTTCCGTAAAGATTTCGTGGAAGTCCCTGCCCATGGGCTCGTTAATCAGCATAAAGGTGGTCAGCGCAGCGCCCATGACAGCAACAGGGCACAGGTTGCGGGTTTTCAGCGCCATTTTCGCGGATTTGGCAATTTGCGGTATCTTCTCAACAAACTGCACCATCTCAAGGTGATTCACAGTGTGTCCGGCGCATTTGAACCGGGATAGATCCCGGCAATGGTAAATATGGTAAAAAACATTACCGATGGACGACACCGTGCCTGCATGGCTGATGCCAAGCGCCCCCAGGTTATCGCCCAGCGTCCGTTTTTTCCCGTCATCCCCGGTAATAAACGCCCTGTCGTCAGTGACGTCGGACACGACCAGAGACTCAACCGTGGTACCGCTTTTGGCAATGGCCGCCAGCCGGTGCTGGCCATCAATCAGGGCACCTCTGGAGTCAAAAATAATGGGCTGGCCGTTGTAGATCCACTGCTTCTTCCTGATCGCACGGCTGATCCGGTTGACCAGCTCATTGCTTATGTTACGGTTGCGATGGTTTCCCGCCTCCAGCCACTCACTGGCGGTTTCAGGGGTGATAAATACTCTGGCGTAAGTGTCAGGTTTAATTACAATGTTCATTGCTATACCTCTATAAACAAACTGCCGACAGCACAGTCGGCTTTTTTTCAGCTTAAGGATTCACGCACAAGCCGGTAGACCTCCCGCGCCTGGCTGACATGGTCGACGTGCAATACGCCGTCAATGGCGCTGCCGGCCTCCTCCAGCTCCTCAAGGCTCTGCGATGACTGCATGCACTGGATGGCCATGTCCAGATTGATCCGGTCCTGCTCACCGGGTTCGGTGTCGACCACCTGACCCTGTTTACGAAGACTCCCCCGTACCCGCTGTTTCATGGCTTCACCCTTGTCAACCACCCCGTCTTCAGGTGCGGCCTCTATAACCTCTACTGTTGTTTGTTCTTGTATGTCTTCTATGTACCGGTCACTGGCTGTCCGTGCGGGCGGCGGGTCACTCTCCGTCCGCACGGTCACTGACTGACCGTCCAGAATGGCCTGCAGTTTGTCCGAGGGTGTCACGTCCTTTTCTTCAGGGTCCGGTATGGCCTTCAGCTCCTCCGGCGTGTAAATGCCAAGAATGACATCGGGGCAGTGCAGCCGTGCCCAGCGTTTCATCACCGTGTAGGCCAGCTGCTGTTTCGGGTCGGTGGCCCACAGTGTCGACTGCCGTGGGTGCGCCTGGCTCAACATCAGCCGCAGCACCCGTGGCTGGTCTTCGCCTTTCATGGTGGCGGAGACTTCGCACCACAGGCCTTCTTCATCCGTGTCCGCCCAGTTGGGGGAGGCATAATCACCGCCGTTCTTGCCCGGCACCTTTTTGAACTTGCCGATGATGCGCTCCCAGCCATCCGACCAGGTGAACACCGGCCGGTGCTCAATGGGGGCATGGCGGGTAATCACCGCATTGACCAGCTGTGCCTCGTAGCCCAGCTTGCCCTTGATCACATGCGCCTTCTGCGCCACTGCAAACGGGTTCATGCCCCACGCCTGCGCCTGCAGGCACAGTGCCAGGCAGTCACCGGGGTTTTTCTGCAGCTCTGCCGGGATGGTAATGCGGGCGCTGGCCATCACATCGGCAAACCGGATGATCCGGTCCAGCACGTCCAGGTCACCCAGGACATTCTGTTGTGCCATCAGGTCATTCATGGTTCAGCTCCCTTATCAGGTTGCGGATCTCGTGCAGCAGCAGGTCGATTTTCACCAGCCGTGTATCGATACCGTCCAGCGACTGCGCCTGCATGGCCTGGCAGAACAGGAAGCAGTGCAGCATCTCGCACAGCGACAGCGGCGCGCTGACCTTGCTGCCGTCCATGTCGACGGCGTCGGCCACCCGACCCATCCAGTACTCAAGGACATCATCGCTACAGTTCATACCGCTGCCTCCGCTGCGTATTGCCGGTAATACCACCCTGGCAGAGTCAGCGCCGTGCTCTCGGTGTACTTCGGCCAGCGGTCATCCTCCTGGCACACCGCCAGCTCGGCCATGGCCTCCTGCCATCGTTTCTCCCCGGCGCTGGCGGCCCTGTCGTCAAGGGCGTAGACCTGCGTCAGGTACGGCGGCTCGTTCTCCACCGCGATAAACACGAACACATCCACGGTCATGCCGGCGCTGGCCAGGGTGTTCAGGTAGTGCGCCTGCTGGAGGTCATAGCCGAAGCGCACCACGTCATTCCGGAACCGGTTCGGACTGGCGCAGGGGCAGGTCTTCAGGTCGATGCAGACGCCCTCGCACAGCCAGTCGGGCCGGCACTTGATCCGCAGGCCGCTGTCGGCGTGTTCGCCCCACACCGACACCTCGGCGTCGCCCTGCCTGAGCAGCACCCGAGCCTGCGGATCACTCAGCACGCTGTCGGCCATGCACTGCGCCTGCGCCAGCAGCTCCGGTTTGATACTGAAGCGCTTTCCCTGCTGGCGTTTTTCCTCCATGGCAACCCACACCGGCGCATCGGGGTCATGGGCCAGAATCCGCTCGATGAGCTCCGCCTTCAGGCCCGCCGTGCTGAGGCCGCGTTCGCCAAGCCACCCCTTCAACTGCGGCACGGTCACCAGCACGCTGTCGTCCGGCTCTGGCTGCAGCTGGTAGCGGCTATTGAACTGGTGCGGCTCCAGCACCAGGCAGTGGACCAGGCTGCCCAGCACCATGGCGGCGGAGGGACTGCGGATCACCGGTGCGCCCAGGAACCGCTCGCAGTAATGGGCCGGCGACTGGTTGGCGAACACCTTCAGCTGGCTGGCACTGATGCCCGGTGCCTTCCGGTAGCGATGTTCAGGGTGGTGGTAGATGACCGTGCCGACGGGATAATCGGCGTCAGAATAGGTGTGCATGGTCAGCCCTCTCGGAAAGAGTGTTCCAAGGTAGAAATGGATTTGCGGAAGCGGAAGGGAAATCAATGACTTAGACCAAGATATTCTATCAGTGTCTTTTAACTGCACTCTGATACAGTGTTTTTTTACATCTCCCTGCGAATTAAATAATTAATCTTTTTCCTTTAAAAACAACAACTTAGCTTGCGAATTAATATCTAATTAAATAGGAATTAAATCGGAAAATACCGTTTTTTCGTCGTGCATTAACCTGCCATCCGTTTTCCATGCCCGCAAAAAAAACGGAACTTGCACAACACGGAACCCCCGACATACTTCCGCTTCCGCTGAATTTTGGACACAGGGCCATCCATCCAGACCATGAACCACTGTCGCAGGTTTCCACCATGCTCCCCACTCCCCCCGGCTGGCCGGATGTCATCCCCGGCCTGCCGATCCTGTTTGTCTTCACCGGTGCGCCCGGTGCCTTTGACCATGCCAGGCAGCAGAAGGCCGCCGGTTTCGTCAACCACGTTGCACTGGCCAGCCCGCAGCAGGCACACCGCTACCACTGGCCGACCCGTGGTTTGTCGGTCATCGTCATCCTGTTCGGCCACAGCGATGCGCAGGCTGAACAACAGCTGGTCGCGCTGCTGATGCTGGATGACCCGGTCGAGGTGCTGGTGCGCCACTGGCCGTCGCTCACCGTGGTGAGGTCGGTCCCGTGACCGAAGTCACCGTCCATGGCGACGGTTTTGCCATCGACAGTCCCGAGATCGCCGCCGCCCTCGATGACGAGCTGGTCCGTGCCCGGTTTTTCCGTGACCTGGACGATACCGGGGACAGTCACCGCCTGCCGCCGGTGGCCAGCCCGGCGATGTTCCATGGCGTACTGGGTGAGCTGGTCAGCCTGTGCTGTGAACACAGCGAGGCGGTACCGGTGGCCGTGGCCACCTACGCGCTGGCCTTCTTCTCGGCGCACCTGGGCCCGCTTCGCTATCTCGACATCGGCGATGAACGGCGAAGGCTGAACAACTACTGGCTGCTGATCGGTCCCACCGGCATGGGCAAGGGCGCGTCGGAGTATGGCGTGCGGCGGATTTTCGGGCGTGTCGAGGAAACCCTGCAGGAGTATTTCTTCGACGCCATGAACCGGGGACAGACCGACGGCATCACCGTCTTCCCCTCGCTGGACATTCACGATGGCGGCCTGTCCTCCGGTGAGGGACTGGCCACCGCCAAGGCAGACTGCCTGAAACTGGAGAAGGGCGAGCCACCGGTTGAAGTCCCGGACAAGCGCTTCCTGCTGCTGGAGTCGGAGTTCGGTAACGTGCTGAACATGGCCGAACGCTCCGGCAATACCTTAAGCCATGCGCTGCGCAACGGGTACGACAGCAAGACCATCCGGCCGCTGACCAAGCGCGACCGGGTCTGCTGCACCGACCCGTACTTTGTCCTGGTGGGCAACATCACCCCCGGCGAACTGGCCGGCCACCGCCAGAATGCGGTCATGTCGGTCAACGGCATGCTCAACCGCACACTGATGCTCTGGACCAGGACCGGGTCGCGCCACGCACGGCCTATGCCCATGGACGATGGCGCAGTGACGGAGATCGCCCGGCGTCTGGCCGGCCATCTGCTGAGGGCGCGCAACTTTACCTTCGAGACCCACTGGCGGCGGCAGGCTGCGCTGTCGACACCGGTGGCGCTGGACAGCGCGGCGTGGCAGCTGTGGGACGACGCCTACCCGGAGCTGGTCAACCTGAAAGACTGCGAACCGGTGCAGACCCTCTGCCGCCGGCACCGGCTGCATATCCTGATCACCGCCGCGCTGCTGGCACTGGTCAACGGCCAGGACGTGGTGGATGCACCATCGCTGCGTGCCGCCATGGCCTGGTCCGACTATGGCCGCCAGTCGGTGGTCTATGCCTGCCGTTACTTTGAGCTGCAGGCCCGGTCGCAGCGCCAGCAGCGCATCGGCCACGGCATCCTGCAGGCGGTCAGCGCCTGTGAATCCGATTGCAGCATGAAGGCGGTCTATGGCTGGTTTGGCAACCGCATCCGCGCCGAAGAGCTGCACGACGGGCTGGAGTGGTGCCTGAATTTCATCCCGCCGCTGCTGGTCATCGACCGGGTGACCGGCCGCCGTGGCCGTCCGTCCTCCTGCCTTCGCCTGACGGCAGAAGGCCATCGTGTATTGCAGGGTACCCCGTCATGAAAACACCCCGTTCCCCCCTCGCCACCATGACCAAGCCACGCCAGCGGCGCAGGCTCCACCGCGACGTGCAGCGATGGCAGCGCAGTGGCCGGCGCATCCAGCAGCTGCCATCCGGCACCGCCCGTGGCCTGTGCCCGGTGGACTTCGCCGACCTTGAGACGCTCTGCGGGTACAGCCATGAACTCTGACACCGGCCGCAAGTCACGCAGCAAGGGGGCTGGCGGTGAGCGCGAGTTCATCCGCCGGGTGTCCGAGCTGACCGGTGGCGTGGTCAACCTGCAGCGTAACCTCTCGCAGTGCCGCGACAGCGGTGACGACACCTCGGTTTACCAGTTCAGTATCGAAATCAAGCGATGGGCCAGCGCCAGCGATGCGCAGGTACGCACCTGGTGGTCCCAGTGCCAGCGCAATGCCGCCGCACGCCACCGGGTGCCGGTGCTGGCCTATCGTGCGGACAAGCAGGCATGGCAGGTGATGATGCACCCCAATTATTTCTTCGATGAGGCCGACGTGCGCGGCTGCGTGCGCATGGACATCGAGCTGTTCTGCAGGTACCTGCTGGACCCGCACGTCATGTTCGGGGGATGCCATGCGCCGTCGCCCTGATGTCATCGACACGCTGCTGGAGGACTGGGCCAGCTGGCGGTACATCTACAAGAACCTTGATTTCGGCACCGGCAACAGCCCGATTACCCGTTTTTTAGAGCCTGCCGGCACTCGTGGCGTGGGCAGCATACCGTTGTGGTGCGGATTCAGAACCGGCCGTCGGCTGCTGGCACTGGACAACGATTTAAACCGGACACTGGGACCGGCACCAGTGGCAAAACTGGTGGCGCTCTATGGCATGCCAGGACCGATAGACCGCAAGGCAAAAGCCATGGCGGTGACCGTGAAAGATTTGCAGGAACTGCGACGCCGTGCCCGGCGCATTGCGCTGGAGCATATCCCCAATGACATCTCAGCAGAGGGTTTCCATCGTGCGCGTTACCGGCTTAGAAGCAAGCAACCAGAACATACTGCACGGCCATTGCCAGCAGTGTCTGAGGCGCATAAGAGGGGAGCATAACCGGTGGCGGCTGTATCAGCTGCTGGACTACGAGGTGTCGCACCGGGGGCGGCGACGGCTGGAGCGATGCCTGATGTCGATGGTGATGGGCCGTGGACGACGATAGTGTCCTGGTCTGCGTCCCCTGGCACCGGCGCTGCCGTCACAACCGGTTCATTGTCGACGAGACGCTGGACCAGGTGACCTGCGGTATCTGCCGCCAGCCATTAAACCCGATGTGGGTACTGAGTCAGCTCTGCGGCAATGAGCACCGGGCAGCACAGCGGCTTCAGGCGCTGGAGGCACTGGCAGAAAAAGCCGAAGCGAAGCTGCGCTGCAAGTGCCGGCACTGTCACAGGATGACCAGCATTCTGAGGTAACATCATGAAGGTCAACATGGATAACCTGCGGGCACAGATGACCGCTTCGCTGAACGGGCTTGGCCGTGAGCTGCTGTATCATCTGCCACAAATGACCGAAGACGACCGTGAGGACATGGTTAATGCGTTCAGCAGCCTGGCGTCCTATGTGGCCACCATGAACTGCATCTATCTGGATGAGGACGAAAATTTTAACGACATTGATGACCGGGTGCAGGTCATGGATCTGGAGGAGAGGCTGGAGGCAATGTGAGGAGCACCGGCCCGGTGTCGTGGTGATGTCGCGGGCCGGCGGCTGACTGAACTCAGCGGGTAAAGTATAAGACAGTTTCAGGCGGGTTTCACAATGAAGGCGATTCGGTGGGACGATGGGAAGGGCTGCGCAGTGCTGGAGAAGTTCTGCAGAAAGTGCGGGGATTTTTATCCGATGACCAGCGAATTCTGGCACCGGGACAAACGGTCAAAGGATGGGTTCAGGGGGAAGTGCAAAGGGTGTTATTCGGATTTGCCACCGGTCATGCGGCGGATGTCCTGCCGGTAACTTTCACGGTCTGCAAGTAACTGTTTTTCCACTTTGGATAACTCCGGCTGTTTAAGCAGCACCTTCTCAATCATTTTCATGACCTTGAAGTCGGTTTCTGCCAGTTGCGGGTAACTGCTGATATGCCCTCTGGCCTCCAGCCGGGTCATGGACAGGATCTTGACCCGACCAGGTATGCCTTCAAGTGGCAGGCATTCATCAATAATAATCAGGGTATCGATACTGTCGTACGGTACATTCAGGCCGAAGGAAAACCGGTACTTCTGCAGGTGCGCTGCCTCGTCATGTTCCCTTATTTTCCGGTAAAGCCGTGCATAGATATGGCTGAAATCCAGCACGTCAGTGGACGCGACCCAGACGCAATAGCCCTTGATAGTGTCAGCATCCAGCAGGATGGTCGATGTCATCATAATTGACCCTGTATCCGTATATTGGTCACGCCGGCATTGCCACTGACCCTTTGCAGCCGGATGCGGTGGTAAGCGGCCCCGTCATAATTGAAAGGCGGGATTGCCAGCACCACCGTCCTTCCCCCGACACCGGAGCCTGTGTGGTTCTGGCAGTGCATGGCGTCACCCGTGCCACTGCAGCACCTGGCAGAATCGGAGATGGTGTAGGTCTGAAAGGACGTAATCAGTGCGGTGTCCGAGATCCTGAAAGTGGACAGCTGCACGGCAACATCATCCTTGCTGACGCCATAGATCGCCATCAGCGAATCGTTGACATTACCTTCTGACCATGTTGCTGCGGTCCGTTTACATACAAGGCCCGCACCATGGTTGGGTGCCGTCACCGTCACAGTGAAAGCAATCCGGCGCGTTCCGAAACGATTGAAATTCGCGTAGACCGTCTCCTGGTTGCCGGCATCGCCATACTGTTCAGTGCCGTCTCCGGTGTAATTGAAAGACGCCAGTTCAGCGGTCAGCAGCGAACCGTTGGCAAACACATCAAACACCTGACCCTTGTTATAGAAATAGCGAACGGTACCGGTACCCTGGTCAGCTTCGGTCGTGGATACCAGGATATTGCCACCGGCGATGATGACCGCGCCCTCGATGATGCCGCCGTGAATTTTGGCACCCTCCATCAATCCTCCCCGGATATTCGCTCCAATCACTGTCCCGGCGGTTAATGTCCCGCCTTCAAGGTCGGCACCTCTGGCGGCCAGTTTGCCATCTGAAAAAACCCTGTAACTGGCGCTCTGTACATTGGCGACATCAGCGCCTGCCCAGAATCTGAGGTTACCCAGATAGGCATTGCCGGCATCTTGTGCGCCATTCATGCCTGCGGTATTTGCACCGGTACCGGCGATAATGGTGGTCGCCGATGATATCTCGCGACCGGTAATGGCATCTGCGGCAACCTTACCGGCGGCCACGGCGTTGGCTTTCAACATCGGCGTTTCAATACTGTCAGGACCAATCACAGTCTCCAGTATCTGACTGGCCTCGGCTTCAAACTCACCGCTGAAGTTCAGGTCGGTCGCGCCCCACTGGTCAACCCACGCCAGGCGCACCCACCACTGCGTATTGGTCGGCACCGTGACGCTCATCAGCGCATTCTGCGACGTGCCCAGCAGGTTCGCCGGTGTCGGCGTGAAGCCTGGTTTCTGCTCACCATAGACGCGCAGTTCTCGCAGGTCGGTGTCATCCGGCTGGCGGCACTGCACCATGAGGGTGTTCAGCAGACCGGTGACCTCCACATGGTCCGGCACCGCTGGCGGTGGATTGGTCACACTCAGCTCGCCATAATCACCCAGTACACCATTGCCATTTTCAGCCGCGACCCTGATGGTCAGGGTGCGACCGGCCGCGTCCTGCTGTGCGTCGCTGTAATGGTATTGATAGTCCGTGATGGCGCGGTCAAGATACAAAGAACGCACCTCGCTGCCACGGCTGAACACCCGCACGATATACCTGGCCGCCGCCGGCTGTTTGTCCCACCGCACCTTCAGGGCGTCACCGGTGAACGGCTCCGCCAGTACCGGTACCACCTTGCCCGGCGTGTCGAAGTCGCCGCCGGCATTGACCGCGATTTCTGTCCATTCGCCCCGGATGGCACCCACCGCAGCGACGCGGCAGGTCAGCAGGCCGACCGGTACGGTAAATTCATGGCGGTTGATGAACGACTGACCACTGCCGGCCGGTTGCCAGGTCTCGCGCCCGTCGCTGCTGTAGTCAATCACGTAACGGTCCGCGCCCTTTGCAATGTCCCACGACAGGAATATCACCGGCGCACTGACGGTGCCGCCCTGCGTCGCCAGCAGGTTGTTAATGACCAGTCCGGGCGGTGGCGGTTTAATCGCAGGCGGTGGCGGTGGCAGCACACCTTCGTCAACGGTGTGAACGAATTCGCTTTCAATGCAGCCGGCGATGGTGATTTTGTTGTCCGCCTCCGGGCTGATGGCAGTGATTTTCACCGGCCAGCTGACCTTGCTGCCCTGCCCTATCAGATAGTGCGTCGGCTCGCGTTCAGTGTCGGCTTCTATATAAGGCAGCGTGTCCATGACCCGCACCCGGTTCGGTGCCACGGATTCTATCGCCAGCGGCGCGGATGGTTCGCCGTGGCGGTCGCGCAGGATGATGTACCAGTGTTCGCCGGCCATCGCCACATCGCCGGACAGGGTCAGCACCGCGCCTTCGGCCGCAACCACAATGCCACCGAACTGCTGCCCGGCACCCATGAGGTCATGGTTGATGATGACCAGGTCACCGAAGGTCGGGATGTGGCCTTCGAGGCCCGTGGTCCAGCTGACCATCTGCCGCCGTTCGCGGTTCGAGGCCGCCAGGTACATGCCCTCGCGCCACGCCTGGTGGTAATTCGTGCAGCCGAACAGCGTCACCTCCTGCGGGTTGTCGGCGGTGTCATCGGGAAGCTGGCAGGTGATGGTGGTCTCGGCATAGTCGCGGGCTTCATCCCAGTAGGTCACTTTCACCGCGTCCGCCGTGCGGTCGTCGTGCATGACGTAGTCGATGCTGAAGTCGGTCATGTTGGCCATGCCGAACACCTGCGACGGCACCTCAATGTGCTGGTCGCGGATCAGCCGGATGAGGTTGCCCTGCCGCACCGGTCCACTGCGGCAGACCTGGCCGATCTTGCCGAGGCCGTCCCACAGCGACTGTTCGGTATCGAAGCGCCCGTCAAATTTATCCCCCCTGGAATCAAAAAGGCCCGCATGATAATGCAGGCCCTCAAGGTCAAGCTCACTGTCGGCAAAGTCGCCCCCGTAGCGTGAGCGCACCGCATCGGCGAAGGCCCACGCCGGGTTGCGGGTGAGCTGCGGCTGGCTCCAGCCCTGTGGTGACCATACCGGTATCAGTCGCTGACAAAGCACGTTGACCATGCGGCTGGCACTGTCAGACAGGTTGGCGCTGGCACGCACGCGCATGGCCAACAGCGTGACGTCGCCGTATTCGTTGTCGTCGACCAGGAAGCCCTTGATGGCACCTAAAGAGCAGTTGGTCACCTCGTGGCTGGGCGATTCACCGGTACTGCGGCTCACCGTGACCCGGTAGCGGCCGGGTGCGACGTCTTTGGATAAGGTGCGACGGATGGCGGTGCGGGTGCAGCCACTGATGCGGCTGCTGAAAATGGTGACGCCACCGCCGGTGGGATTGCCTTCATTATCCACGCTCTCGGCGGTGATGTTCAGGTGGACGCTGACGCTGTATTCGTCGCCATTGTCCTCATTGACGCCCATCAGGCCGGCGGGAAAAACCATGTCCACGGCAATGCGGCTGACCTCGGTGTTGGCCTCGTTCAGGATGTAGGGACCCAGTGTTATCGGTTTGGACATCTCCTGACCACCGGCCTCGGCAGCGGTGACCACGGCGGTGTGGAACAGGGTCACCTTGCCCAGTGGCGGGATGATTTCGGTGGTGACCTCAGCGAAGTTCTCTATCGGCGTGTCTTCCAGGCGAATGTCGCTGATGTGGTTCTCACCCTGGCCGATGCAGAACAGCTGATACAGGTATTGCTCGTTCGATTCATATTCACTGTACGGCTGCGCGGCGAAGTCAGGATAAACACGCATCCTGCCGTAGTTAACCGGTATCGGTGCGCCAAGGCGGGCGGCGTTGCCCTGTGCGCCTAATGAATAGGTGGGTGAACCGGCTGACGGTGACGCGCTGTTTGGTAGGCCGGGTGGTGGGAAGACCATGTTGATTAACATGGCACCACCAAGCATGATGACACCAGAGGCAATCTGACCAGCGGTTGTTAGCGTAGTCACACCTTTGACCGTGGTCGCAAATGCACCACCCATTTTACCGGCCAGTACTGGCGCATAAACAGCAACCATAATCATTGCTATTGCCGCCAGAGGATTAGAACCACTGTCACCACCAGTCGGTAGCGTGACAAAGCAGACCGGCCCGTCGATAGGCTGGTCATACTCAGCGCGCAGCAGCTCTTTGCCGTCATAGACACAGACGGTCGGTAGATAATTCAGACGTGATTCACCGCCATGACTGCCCAACCATTGTCGGATAGTCTGCGGTTGTTCAATGCCGTATTGCTCAACGTCATTCAGGTCAAACGGATTGTTCAACCAATAGACAGCCGGTTGCGTTGTGATACTATCGCCATTCATTTGCATGTGGTGATGTCATGAAAAAATTAATGATTGCGGTAGCCTTTGCATTTCTTTCAGGCTGCGCTTCAGGTCCGAAAAATATTGATGAGCTTAAGGCTGCTGGTTATCAACGCTCTTTTATTGTTAATCATGGATACCAACAGGTTTATCGAAACTTTGTAGATACATTCAGGCTTTGTCAGAGCAAGGCTGGTTTGTTTGAATATCCGGTACCGATAGATTCAGAGCTTTACACTGATATTGGTGAAGGCAGAATATCTCTTAGATTTGATCAGACTTTTGGTCAGCCAACAGTAATTCAACATATCCTCATTAAAGAAAAGCCTGGCAATCAATCTGAATTAACTATTTATTATTCTGACGAAGCCTCAATAGAGCACAATCAGCCAGTCTACCGCCGCTGGGCCAACGGCAATCTTTCCTGCGAATAATGCCGGTAATACCTCGGATTGCACCACCCGTTCTGCTCCAGCGTCACCCTGTCCTCACACACCACGCCCGCCTTGCGATGGCAGTGCAGGAACCGT
>JAADKR020297510.1:0-17147 GCA_011763505.2 Lythrypnus dalli | reverse complement strand
AGAGAGAGAGAGGAGAGAGAGTGAGACAGAGAGAGAGAGAGAGAGAGAGAGAAGGAAGAGAGAGAGAGGGAGAAAGAGAGAGAGAGAGAGAAAGAGAGGAGAGAGTGAGACAGAGAGAGAGAAGGAAGAGAGAGAGAGAGAGAGAGAAAGAGAGAGAGAGAGAGAGAAAGAGAGAGATATGATGCTATTTAACAACACGGTGACAAAGGGAAAACATGAGGAGTTGCTACAGACTTACAAGAGAGTTACATTTTTCAAAAACTAAATAATAAACTGGTTTATGCTTTGTTGTTTATTGAGACTTAGCCGTGATTGGCTAAAACAAGGTTCATTTGATCCAAATCCAATTAACAGCAAATATCCTCCAAATGTCCGTCCTCTTCCGGGAACGATTTACACCAGAGCCTTCCCATTTGATCGTGACATTTGCTCTGTAATCTGTTTTTGGCAGGTTATAAAAAACCTGTCCAAGACTTCAATAACAACCCGACACGTCACATCTCGGTCAGGTCGGGGGCATATTATTGGAAATGTCATTTCCATGGAAATGTCAGTGACTTACTCGAGGACACAAAGATGAGTGAGAGGAGGGAAAACCAGAGCCATTTCAGCAGCAGAGACCTCTCCAGACGGATGTGACTGTGGAGAAACACAAGTCTGAGTAAAATGACAAACTGATCAAGAGGAAAACATGTTTATTTACATCATACATGCAACACTGCCTCATCTAAATCAATACTTTGACTATGACCAATTACATTTTGATAGGGTTACACAGAAATGGGTAAAAGGAGCCACTGTAAAAATGAAATGTATCCACTTACACACATCTAAACATTTTCTGTTATCATCTGTTTTTGAAGACTTTTGTAACTTTAATATTTCAAGTTTTGTAGCTTCGAATCACAGTCCAAAACAGTTTATAAGGTGACTTTGAGCATCTGGAAAAGCACTGTATAAAACTAGTGCATTATAATTGTCCATGGTGACATCCTGTGGCAATGTGTATTTACTGAGTGTTATTTTTGAGAGAATATATTACAACAAACAAACAAACTTTATGTACTTTACCAGAGTTTTTGGAGCCGGGTCCACAGAGGAAGAAGCCTCAGCTGCTGCTCCACATCTGTGTCGACATCTGCAGCTGCTCAGCCTGAAAACAGGACTCTTATTCATGTCAAGGAGGATTACAATAATATTTAAAATATTACTGTGACTTGTGAATGTACAGGAAGCTAAAAAACATGCACTTTAGCTTATTTACACTTAGTGAAATATTCCAGCATCAGTCACAAATCTGACTCTTTCAACCATGTCTAAAGGTTCAGGTTCAGTTTGCTCCTCCCTCGAACAGTAAATATAAACTTTGGCACGTGTTTTTTGGCTGCTCTTCCGCTGAAAAACGTTTGTCACAAAAGTGAGGCCCTGAAGGCAGTAATGATGTGATCGAGATTAACAATGATGTCTCACCAGCAAATCCCCTCAGTCACACTGCAGTCTGCCTTCTCTGTCTCTCTCTCTGTATTGAGCAGAGAACACAAGCTCCCAGCTTTGTTCTTAATACTTTTTAATATTTCTTGAAATATGGCACAGAAATAACTACAATTTTTACAACCAAGATGAACCTGATTATTAGATCAAATATATAAACAAAGTGCTGCTGTTTCCTTAAAATATTTCAAGCAGAGGAAGGTTATTTACCCTGAAGTAGAACGAATAGACCAGTAGAGTATAGACCAAGTCAAAACCGGGACTAAACCAGGTCTTAACCAGGTCTGAACAAAGACTAAACAAGAACTAAACCAGGTCTAAACCACGATTTAAACCAGGTCTAAACCAAGTCTAAACTAGGACTAACAAAGATGACTAAACCAGGACTAAACCCGGATTAAACACAGACTAAACCAGATCTAAATCAAGACTTAAACCAGGACTTAACCGGGACATAAACCGGGACTAAATCAGGAATAATCTGAACAAAATTTTCAGAGATAGGACTCTGAAAGTGCCTCCAAGAACAAAAGCTGTGACTGTAAAAGAGGAGTTCAGGGCCAGGGGGACATTCGGACACTGCAGTGAGTCTTAGAAAGCATGACTTCACATGCATGAAATAAAGTTCCATTTATAAGTGATCTGTCTGTGGCTGCTAACAAGACTGTGATACGAGGATATGTGCTAATGGTGCTTTAATATGTCGTAATGTGCTAATAGGACTGTGCCATGTGTTCACAGCGACAGCTCAGAATGTGCAGCCGCTGCCAGAGCATTTACGAGCAGGAGATATCTGCAGATGTGACTCATGATGTGACTCTAATTGGAGCAGATCGAGCTCTATCATTTTATATCTATCTTTATATCTTATATCTCATGCTGAAGAGGTGCCGACACGAGGGAATGACAAACTGAGCGCCCGCGGATGCAACGCGATCACAGCCGAGCGCCACACACGCAGATCATGCCAGGAATTAAAATACATGGTTAGAGAGGAGTGCCATAAACATCCAGGGAGAACAGACGGCAAATGTGAAGGAGATGCTGCAGGGGAAAGGCAGCGTTCTCGAGTTTCAGATTTTGGTGATGCTCTGGACATGAGAACTAACACCAAGAGAGGAATAAGTGACCTTTCTGCACAATAAGGAGTTTAATTATGGCACTGGTTCAATGTTCTATAGATTTAAAGTGAAACATGGCAGGGGAATAGGGAAAAAATAACAAATATATAGATATAAATGGGAAAGTATTGTAGATTACTGACATAAATATGAAGAAAAGTTTTCTTTTTTCATAAAGGAGGTAACTATAAGCATTAAAATTGAAAAGTAAAAACTGCAGATAAATATATATGCTGTAGATATATAGATATCAGCATCAAAATCTAAAGAATAGACTGAGACAGGTTTAAAAAAACACAAAGTAATATATAAAAGAACTTACTTTAGCTTTAACATTGCTCAGATTCTGGACCAGACACAGGCTGCTCCCAGGATTCATTGGGACTCCCTCTAAAGTTTATATGAAAATAAATATGAGTTTAACAGAGCCGTAAAGAGGAAACATGTGCAGAGGCCGTGGAGTGATTTAAATGATCTGTATGTTTACGACAGTCCCATTAACAACGCATTTAAAGACCTTGTAATACTTTTATGACACGTTTGGACATTTATGAGGTGTCTGACGGGACGAAGGACACACTATTTACAGATGAGCAGCAGGAGACACTAGGAACCTCACTACAGTTAGTTTTCTATGGGGTTTTGCATTAAAATGAGAAGGGCTGCAACTAACAATTACTTGGAATAATTGGCTGCTATTTATTATTATTATTTTTTTTACAAATAATTGATGAATCTTTTAGCTGCAAAAAGCATATGAAAATGTTACTTTACTTTTTTGTTAACATATCAGTCCCTCCCAGATTTCGGGGGGATTTTTGGTGATTTTTGCTAAAATGCCTGATCTTGCAGGCCAATTTTCTAAAAGTTGCAATGAAAAGTTGTGATTTTCTTCTGCTTAAACAATATATTTTTACACTAAAATGACACTATGCAAAACCTGAAAATGGAAAAAACTAAGCAGCGTCTCCACTTAAACATAATCTGGTGTAAAGTATCTGTAATGAAGGCTTTTGCACATTGTTCTGTTAAATACACTATTGTGAAAGTGAATGAAATGACACTGATTCCAGCTCTGTCAGGAAAGAACAAAGATGCTCAGCCCGAATCCCACAATCTACGAGACTGAAAACAAAGGAGAGAGGATGAAACAATGATGAATATAAAATGCAGATATATGTCTTCATCTGCTGGTGTGGTTCTATTTGGCACCATCTACTGGCTGGATGTGTTAGAGCAAGCTCATCATGTCAGAAATATGACCAATAAAGGCTCAATAATAAATAATATTTTAATGTTATTTATTTATTTTGATGCACAGTCACTTGTCTGAGTGCATCAGCTCCAGAGAAGCACTACAGGCTTCATACTTTCTGTCTGAACTTGCATTTACTGATATCTTTATTATGGGTGGTCACTTGAATGAACGAGGAAACTTCATGCTAGGCCCAAGTTTCCTCTCCTCCTCGTCGTCTTCTCATTGAATACGAGAGGTAGAGTTTGGACTTTTTTTACTCTGGCACAAACGCTAAGATGTTAATGGAGAAAATGGTAAGAATAACAGCTTTCACCAGCCGTGTCTCATCTTAAAGCCGTTGACTTCCATTCTAATCTCTCATTTCCAGGTCTGCAGTGCTTGTACTCATGTTGTACCTGATGGAGCTCATGTTGGAGTTCAGCAACCTTGAATATATATACAGAAATTTGATTCTGTTCTTGCATAAGCCACAGTGGGTTATAAGCCCCAGGTGTCCCACTTTGTAATATGTGATATTTATGCAGAAACTTATAATATGTGAGGGTTCTATCTTTCAGCAATATAACAGCTATGTACACATCAAGTGAAAGCCAGAAAGCTCATCTTTCCGAATATGCAATTTTATTAGATTTGTCGTTCATTTGATAGGTCTAATGTTACAGGTACTTGGTGAAATATTTATGGTGGTGGGGGAGGGGGGGATATAAATAAATTATCCGCACCTGATAATAAGCCACTGTGCTCAAAGCGTGGGAAAAAAGCAGCGTCTTTTATTACAAAACTTACGGTGCTGTCTGAAAGCTTAACTTGGTCCTTCCCAAGACTTTGTTAATCCATTTTCATGTGCACCTGTTGTGTCTTTAGTCATGAGTGGAGAGTCGTGTCCTCCTCCTCCTCTCCTAAAGTGCACTTGAGTAGAAAGGGGGAGCCCTGGCCTTGGCGCCTCCACACCTCCACACTCCTCCACTCCTCCACACTCCTCCACTCCTCCACACCGTGAGGAGGCCCTGAGCCGCTCCCTCACACGTGGAGCAGCTGCCGTCCTCCACACGCTCGAGGCTGAAGGTGCCCCGGCAAAGTCAGACCTCAAGAAACATGCGCAGGCTTTATACAAGACGCCGACACTCGACACCGAAGGCCAGGAGCCGCTCCAGCACCTGCTCTGGCCATATTTAGTCTCGGAGGAAGGAGACATTCCACTTTCGCCTTCAGCTTCAGCAGCGACGGCCAGAAATATTCGAGCCGAGACAGAGGCAGAGGCACCTGTCGGAAATGCTCATTCTTTACTTTGTCGCGGAGCAATTATAGAACAGGGGCAGGATCTGGATTTGCCCTGGCATTTAGCTTTAAACAAGACAAGGACAATTCAAACCAGCTTTACGTAATTAACCAGGTCACAGTGTTAGGTTTCGTTACTTAACTTAAAGGACAGATGCACTGCAAAACCTTCTGTCTTGATAGGTTAAAATGGCTGGACCCTAATGTGAGTATTTTTGTACTTACTTTAATAGAATGGAATAGAACAACAGCACAGCACTGAAAAGGCTCTAACATGTTTCAGATCAATATATGTTCTGAGCTCACAACTGCTTCTGGGAAGAGTGGATTATGATTTCTATAAATATTTGTGTTTTATGCACGTTTCTATGGTCAGAATAAATTCAAATACTCTTTCATTCATTGTCAGCCTCTCTTCCGTCAGTCTGCTCCAGGGCAGCTGTAGTTTACCAAACCGAGAGTGGAGTGAATGGATAATACACAAAACTGTGAAGTGACTTTGAGCGTCTGGAAAAGCGCGGTATCGATTATAAGCCGTTAAGGGCACTATTGTAAAACATTTTTTCCCCAGCCTTTAAACATAGTACATTATATGTATAATTGATAAAAAAATTCTAATTATTGGACCACACTCCTGCTCCTGCCACGGTCAGGGTCAAAGGTCACAATTAGCTCTTCAACACCACCACTACAAAGGAAAATAATACACAAAATACAGGACATGCACAAACCCAGTAGGGTTTGGGGGTTTTGGAGTTGTATATGTTGTGTTCTGGTAATTAGTTGTTTGCACAGCAAGAAATAAACTACTCACAAGTTTGCTGAAAGTAAATTTGTACTACCACAACTGTATATATACATATATATACAGTTGTACTCATAAGTTCACATATCATATGACAGTTTGTAAGCATGTTATCAATAAATACTGCACTCCTCAGCCTTACGTGTATGGGACGTATTTGGACATTACAATATGGCAACACTCCAACACAAAAGGCCAAGTCGAACTGTCAATAACTACAGCAGCAGAAAATGAAGGTTCTGGAGTCTCCTGACCTCAGTATCATTGAGCCACTCAAGGGGGATCTCAAATGTGCAGTTCATGTGAGACAGTGTCACAATCAGAGAAAATAAAGAGCCTCATTCACAACAACCATAAAAGAGCTGTCATTGATGTTAAATGGCAATATACTGTATTAAGACCTGTATGTGAACCTTTGATCAAGGTCATATAGGTAGGTTTTGTTTTTAAACAGAAGTCACTTATTATATTCTCTGATTTAAAAAAAACAAAAAATGTATCCTAATTTATAAGCACAACTGTATATACTTATACTCACTCAGACGCTGGACGTTTAGTGAAGATGCGTATCTCCTTCATCAAACACACAGCCGCTCGCAGAGGGATGCCGTTATGACCCAGACTGGAAGAAGCATCAAGAATGATAGTATTAACTTTTATTTTGCACAAACAAAATCAAGTTAATAAGTACTACAGAAAAAAACATTACTACACTCAGAACTATCACAGACATCTTTGAATCAATGTATTACCGTCCTGTACTGCAATAAATGTACTACAGCAGAATTGTTGAGGATCTGTACTTTACTGGAGTAGTGTTTTAGCAACATTTTTATTTTTCCAACTACTTTTACTGCACTAATATTTGAGCTGTAGTGAACCCATAACAGCTGACGACAAGCTAAAGCTCTGGAAGCGGTAGGAATGATAATATATGGACGTCCAGCAGATCCATGTGGACCTCGGGGACGTCTCTGAGCCCACGAGCCGTTAATTTAATGAGTGACATGTGAAGCTGCATTAACCAGAGAATGTGAGGTCAGAGCTGTTACATGCTGGAGAATGAAGACATGAAATCACCCTCACACCCACTCCACACACTCTGGACCACATCACTGAAGGAATCCACCTCTGGAACTGTGTTATTGTCATTCATTATGAGCTCCACAGCCTCAACAGTGGCTTTAAACACAATTATTTAAGTTTTGTGGGGGCAGGTTAGTAACATATTAAAGGTTAATGGTGCAATTTTGCCTACAACTGTGTGTGATGCTTCCTTTTGTCCAGTCATTGGGGGCGGGGCACATGTTTTGGATCCACAGTTTCTTGTCGTTTCAGGAAAGAAATCCGATCTGTGCTGGTCAAGAGAGAGAGGAGAGTGGGACAGAGCTGTGAGGCCAAACCCGACAGGAACAGATGCAGAGCTGGAGGAAAGTGTCCTCTGACCTGACCTGCTGTGCCATCGACTCCTCACACTCAGCCAGTGAACACACAATTCATTTACTAGGATCCCCCTTAGCTGCCCCCTAATTTGCAAGATTTACAGCACAAATTTACACATTTGTCACGCTTAAATATTTCTGATCATCAAGTGGTGATAGTTTCTCGATTCAACAGACTTGGGTCTTGAATTTATACATTGAGAAGTGCTCCAGGGCCAGAATAGAACTCTGAGGGCCTGAATGTGGGCCACAGGCCACATCTTTGGCTTCCCTGGTTGAACGGTTCCCAGGCCTACAGGTTTGTGAATGTACCTTCACGGACAATGGCCATAAAGACTTATTCTGATTCCGATTGTCTCTTTTTAAAGCAAATGACCAGACAGCAGTGGAGTGGTACCATTCTTAGTGAGTGGTCTTCAGTTACGTAAAGCTGTCAGGACGTTGAAGGCCTGATGTGGGCCTCCTGTGGGTTTCATGTGGAGCTCATGTGGGCCTCATGTGGGTTTCATATGGAGCTCATGTGGGTTTCATATGGAGCTCATGTGGGTTTCATGTGGGCCTCATGTGGGTTTCATATGGAGCTCATGTGGGCCTCATGTGGGTTTCATATGGAGCTCATGTGGGTTTCATATGGAGCTCATGTGGGTTTCATGTGGGCCTCATGTGGGTTTCATATGGAGCTCATGTGGGCCTCCTGTGGGTTTCATGTGGAGCTCATGTGGGTTTCATGTGGAGCTCATGTGGGCCTCATGTGGGTTTCATGTGGAGCTCATGTGGGTTTCATGTGGAGCTCATGTGGGCCTCATGAGGGTTTCATGTGGAGCTCATGTGGGTTTCATATGGAGCTCATGTGGGCCTCCTGTGGGTTTCATGTGGAGCTCATGTGGGTTTCATGTGGGCCTCCTGTGGGTTTCATGTGGAGCTCATGTGGGCCTCATGTGGGTTTCATGTGGAGCTCATGTGGGCCTCATGTGGGTTTCATGTGGAGCTCATGTGGGCCTCATGAGGGTTTCAGGTGGAGCTCATGTGGGCCTCCTGTGGGTTTCATATGGAGCTCATGTGGGTTTCATATGGAGCTCATGTGGGCCTCATGTGGGTTTCATATGGAGCTGATGTGGGCCTCATGTGGGTTTCATATGGAGCTCATGTGGGCCTCATGAGGGTTTCATATGGAGCTCATGTGGGCCTCATGAGGGTTTCATATGGAGCTCATGTGGGCCTCATGTGGGTTTCATGTGGAGCTCATGTGGGCCTCATGAGGGTTTCAGGTGGAGCTCATATGGACCCTGCCCTTCCTGAGACCCCCCCCCTCACGCTCAGAGCCATTAGTCAGTGACCAGTGCCTGCACCAGTGCTCCTTATTGGGAAGGTCAGACACATGTCCCCAGAGCTCATCTTCCTTTTCAGAGTTATTCCGAGTTTGGAAAGTAATCGTATATGGTGGTCATTGAGCCTGTGTCATTGAGTCTGTAAACTAAAACTAAAAAGTCTATTTATAAAAACAAATATGTGCAAATGAGGCACAATATTGTGATGAAAAAAGTAATGTTCCATCAAACAGAGAAAGGAAGGGAAATTTAAAATTCAAAAGCAAATGGATTCAACAATAATTTGAGCAAAACTTTGGAGTCTGTTTGGAGTTGGAGTCTGTAGGAGCACCTAAAGTGGAGCTGTTGTTGCCACAATGTGAAAAGATGTAAATTACAATTTCCCATTTAAATCAATGAATCAGGGCAATAATGAAACCTGCCATGTGAAAGTTTACATTCAACAAGGCATTCAGTTTTGCCTGCAGCGTCTCGCCTTAAACTACAGAGCGTTACCTTTCAGTTCAAAGTATTTCTCTACATAGTTCTGGATTTCACAGTGGTTCCAAACCTGCAGCTGGCCCACTTTTTCAGCTTGACCCTGGAAAAGAGTCGAGCGGTAAAAATAACAGTGCAGCCCGGAAGAATGTGACGATTTAGCAGCTCTGAGATCAGCCCAGAGTCTGGCCGGGTTTTATCGCTGACTCTTTGATTTGCGTCGCACTGAAACTCCTCAAATAATAATTACATTTGTTCAAGTATTGCGAAAGTAGGATTAAAAAGTAAGGAAAAAGTGTCATTCAATGTGTTTGTGTAAGCTCTCAGTCGTCCAGGTTCATGTTCATGGTAGAAATGCTTGAATCTTCAACTGGACCCCTGGACTAAGCCAATCAACGCAAGGATTTCATATTTAAATCTTCATCCACTCACCAACCGTGCTGCAACCCACCCCCTCCCAGCACCACCTTCCATTGGGATACTCCAGCTCCTGCTCCACCCCCAGTGTCCAGGTCCAGGGGGAGAGGAAGACACTGCAGAGCTCCTCCAGCAGCTAATGAGCATCAGAGGTTTATCTCGTTCATGTCTTCTGCGCCAAAGATTCAAAATCAAAACAAGTTTTCTCATCTCTTCTGGGTTCTGTCTGAGTCCATCCTGATTGAATTGTATTATAGCAAGTATCATTTTGGCTAAAGAGCTTTTACATACAGTATAATGGTGCATTACCACTGGAAAAGCATAACTCCACGATTTTATTACTATTTGGGTGATACTTCAATACATTTGTTGAGCACTGGATTATTAAATACTGAATATTTAGAGACAAACCTCTTCTTTCTCACCTCCAGGACGATAGTGCTGGAACAGTAGTCCATGAAGCGAGACGGGATGAGACAGTAAACTGAGGCGGCGGAATTCAAGAAGGATGAACGAGTGTGAAGAAAGGACGGGGCCCTGAAACCAGAGATAAATGTCAATCCAGAGCTTTACAGTTCCTGATCCGTGCACACGTACAAAAGTGTGGCTTTTCCTGCACTGCCTTGAAGGAACGTGTCCAGAGTGACTTTGGGCTCATCAGGTTCAATGCTCAAATCTGCAAGAGTTTATTTACAAATTACCCCAGTCTTCCTTTACTCAAGTCGGATCTCCAGCTACAAACAAGTATACGGCAATGATGAGCACATTTTTGTTTTCTTTAAGCATCATATTAAGAAAGCAGTGCACATTATTGAAGTCACTTTGTCAAACTTTAAGCATACAAGCAGTCAAACTCAGGCAAAGGTATAATGTTTGGGAGTTTGATTTTGTTTATAGGGATTTTTTGTTGGACGCCTGCTTTGTTTGTGCAGTTTTACATCATCTGGCGCTTTTATCATCAATGGATTTTACATATATTCCTATATACTCTATAAAAACTAACACTGGAGGAAACAGCAGAGCACTGACCAAATGAGACTGTGATGGATTGAATTCAATCAAATGAAGTTCAGTCACTTGAGTTTTATGCATTTTGTGTTTGTTTTTAGGGTTTTTAAATGCATTTATAGTATATAGTAGGACCACTGCTTCTTTAGTGTCGCTTTATTCTACTCTAAAATGCTTCATGTGTCAGCACTGTGCTTGTTGTGTGACAAAATGGTTTTATAATCTCAAGGGACATTTCTTAGCTTTCGCTTAAGGAGTAATGTGTCGGGGGGGTTGATGGAGAAGCATGCACACATGGAATACGGCCCTAATGTTGAAAGTAGGAATGGTAAATAAAGAAATGAAGCACCTGCATGTCTGCGGCCGGCTCCAGGGCGTGGTCCTGTTGTTCTGTTTGCTCTCCTCACCCAAACGTTGTCCAGCTGTCTGTCCCTCACATCTGTCCATCGCATCCTCTGCAAAAAAAGCAGCAACTTTTCAAATGCAAGTGATTCCTGTATTCATTTAGCAAATCGTATTCATCACTTACCAAAACAATTATAATCAGAGTTCCATTAAACCGATGAAGGAGGGGAGATTCGAGCAAAAAAAGTGTCAAATTTAAGTCAAAATAGCTATATAACTATCAGTATAGATTTTCACTTTACTCAAAAATACACGTCAAATGAATGGCTCAAAAAAACCTTGAGTGAATAACATTAGTATTATCCTAATATATAATGTATTCCTCATATATATACGAGCTTATATACTGTATAGGAGAGGAAACTGTAAGGTATTAGGCCTTTTGAGAATCCTAATAATGACCAATGTAGTTTAAACTAGGGTTGCATTATTTTTTCACAATTCATCCAAATTGTTGTTTGACACGAGGATAAATATGTCAAAATGCAGATGTAGAATCTTTAGAAATTGAGAGATGTTTGTTTAATTCGACAAACTTCTAAAGGTGTTTTATACATTACATTAATCAGAAAAAAATAAGAAGAATATGGATACTTTAAAATAATGTTGACAACTTGGGCTACTTTGAAGGAAAATGTAGTGAAAATTGAAGCAAAAATATACAGTTGTGCATGTTTTGGGAGATGATTTTGTAGTTTTGACAAATTTATGCCAAAAAAGCTGAAGCAATGGTATGATGTTTAAAGAAATGTAGATGTAATTGTTTGTTTATTAGTTTATTTAACAGGCACGAAGTGTAAAGTCATGAATGTTCAGTTTATACTCTAAAACATCAGTAATGGTGCTCTCCAGGTAGAGGCCAGTGAGCAGTGTTTATGCCGGGTCCCGATTACGTCCTCATTTCCTCAGGTCTGATGTTTACAACATGTATGAGCTTCTCCGGGGGGTAATCCGACGCCCATAATCCGCACCGTTAACATGCCTGTTTTACCGCCGCCGTAACACATTACACCCAACGACAACTCCTGCAGCTTTCACTCTGACAGCTGCACAAACTGCCTTTAATAGTTAAGGCTTAATAACAACTGCACCATCGCGACTTTTACCATTTGCACACAGAGAAACTTCACATTCCAGGGTTTGTTGTAAGTGTTGGGGATGCACTGTAGGCTTGCACATTTCGTCTGGAGATTATCTGGAGCATTCTGCAAAAAAACAAGACGGAAATAGGCCCAGGACAGTGTTAACTTCGTCATCATTTTAGTCAAAGCAATGTTTTTGTGCCTGAAACTAAGTTAAAAGTATAGAAGGCAAGATGCTGCAGGTGAAAAATGTAAATATAGAGATTTCAATTGTAAACTTTTGCTGTAGATTACTGGCCTAAATATCACAAAAGAATGGTACGTTTTGTTATTTTACGCTTTCAAGTATAAAATGAGGCCTTAGAGTCAGGTGTAAATGTATGGGTTTATTTTGTTGACTGTCAGCAACAAAGGTTTTTTAGAGGGAATGTTTGATATTTTGTTTTGTTTGTGAATAAACTGGTAATTTGTTTAAAAAAACTAAAAATAAAAAATCATGTATATGTCTTAAAACATTCAACATTCCCTCAGATTTTTTTTTTTTCAAAATGAAATGAGTACAAGACTGGAAAGACTTTTGCTGTATACATTAGATTAAGCAGAACAATTAAGAAGAATTTGGATATTTTAAAATAATGTTGACAAATTGGGCTACTTTGAGCAAAAACAAAAGGAAAATGTAGTGAAAATTGAAGCAAAAATATACAGTTGTGAATGCATGATTTTATAGTTTTGACAAATGTATGCCAAAAAAGCTGAAGCAATGATATTATGTTTAAAGAATTTAGATTTAATTGTTTGCCTATTAGTTTATTTATCAGGGACAAAGAGTAAACTCATTAATTAAAGATGCTGCAGACCCTGAGCAGTGGAATTAACACAATATACAATGAAATATGGTTTTTACAACATAAACAGCCGGTCGCACAACAGATGGAGAAGTGTGATATGTCACTCCAGAGAACGCCTGAATGCTTCAGTATACCAAGACATTTTGGGCACTTCCATGCTCCCAACTTTGTGTGAACAGTTTGGAGCTGCCCCTTCCTCTTCAACATGACTGTGACCAGTGACAAAGCAAGGTCCATACAGACATGGATGAGTCTGGTGTGGATGAACTTGACTGGCCTGCACAGAGTCCTGACCTCAACCCGATAGAACACGTTTGGAATGAATTAGAGCAGAGACTGAGAGCCAGGCCTTCTCTCCAACATCAGAGTATGACCTCACAAATGTGCTTCTGGAAGAATGGTAAAAAATTCCTATAAACACACTCCTAAACCTTGTGGACAGCCTTCACAGAAGAGTTGAAGCTGTTCTAGCTGCAAAGGGTGGACTGACGTCATATTGAACCCAATGGATTAGGAATGAGATGTCACTTAAGCTCATACTGTATGTGATTCAAGGCAGGTGAGCCACTACTTTTAGCAATATAGTGTATTTGTTATAACATATGACCCTTGGAAAGGAGACCGACTTTTGGGTTCCAAATCTGGGAGTTGAGAATCAATGCTGTAAAGCACCATTTTAATCTTTTATTTGAAGTCCACTATGAGCAGGAGCACAGTGGAGAGTGTGCCGCCACTACAATGTTAAAAATAGCTGACACAGTATATGAGGACAGATATTTGAATAAATAAACTTTGTGCCATAACTTGTTGGCACTTACCAACCGGATTCCCCGACAGCGACACGAGCCTTGATTCCAGCCACAGAGGGATGTTCTCACATAACAAACACAGGCTCTGGAGGAAGCCGTGGCACAGAGCAGCTTCGGCCTGACTGTAGTGGTCCAGCACAGCTTCAGCAGTGCACATCTGCCCAAAGTTACGGATTACTGAGGATGTGCAACAGCTCTGAGCGCTCTTGCTGTAAGACACTGTTGGCATTTTCCTGCTCAGAGTCAAAACATTATTTTGAACAGGGGTTTGGACACAATCATTATCAGTCACACTTAATGAACATAAAATCTTTGACAAGCTTCAGCCAAGATTTAAATTCTTCTACTTCTAGCCAGGAATAGGCAAACTTACCCTTCGAGGTCACGCTGTAGATGGTATAGCCCATTCAGTGGAAAACATATTAACTAATCATACCATTTATTTAATTTGGCAGTCAGTTTTTTTATTGTCAATGCAAAAACAAAACTTAACGTCTCAGAAAATTACTTTAAGAATTTTTCATGCTGATTAAGGTTTTTATTTGTCATTTTTTTAATTAATATTGCATGCATCCCCTGTAACAGTACCAGAATGCAGTGACTGAAAATGAAGACTAGAAATACACGTAAGCCTATTCCGTGACCTCCCAGCACGGCCCACCTTGCCATAGGTGGCAACACGGGCAAGCACTAATGTGGATGTCTTTTGGTCTTGTTCGATGCTGTGGACACAGCAGCCGTCAGTCTCAGACTCCTGTGAGATATCCCATTACCAAGCGTAAAAGAACTCCCCTAAATGCAGGGGGTGCGCACTTTGAAGGCGTGACAGGGATAATGAAATATAAATGTATCGTTAAAGCGAGCCATAAACCATGCCAGTGATGACACATCTCTAACTGTAAATTCAACACACATAAATCCACTGCCGGTGTATTCATTGTGTTTTATCGCAGGCTGTTTCCACGCAAATGAATTAAGTTCAACATGGGCCATTTATTTCTCTGCTCATACAATAAAATACAGTGAGGTAAATAATGCTGCCCATTTGTTGTTGCTTTATAAGAATAAGAGCGTATCTACATTTGTAAAACCCATTATGATTATAAGCAAAAAATAAAGAAAAAATCTGTATAAATATCTGTAACATAAAACAAGGGAATTGTAAATGTTGTAAAAATTTGCAAAACAGCACAAATATTTACTTCAAAATCATGTCCAATTTTAGGAGGGGACAAATATTCTGCTGGCCACTGTACTCGGGTATCCTGCACACCATATTTGGAATGTGGTCAACTTTGAGCCCTGCTTTGTAAGCACAACTGACAGAATATAAGGAGTCCCACCAGACTCTCAGAGTGTGTGGCAGAAGAACTGTTCCGGCTTGTGGTAAGTTCAGCCCTGGCAAATCCATTATTTTGTTAATTGATTAGTTCATGCATTTATTTATTCATTTTATTAATTGGTTCGTTTGTATCTTCAACAGGTTTGGGGAATATAATATTCATTTCATATAGACAAAGGTTAAGGTAATGTAAAATGCATTACACAAATTTCTACCACATTTTTTAAACTTGGACAATGTTCAAACAATATATTTTTACGAGTTGGTTGAGGAGTTGGCAGCATCTTGTCCAGTGAAATCTCACAATTCCGTCCAAAAGAATCAGCCTAGTCTCAAGTACTCACATCTGATAGGGTCACTGAATAAAGTCTCCCAGGGTGGATGCATCATCCAACATCCCTCCATCTCAAAACAGTGTGGCGCCAGAGCGACCTGAATGAGGGTGCATCTGACTTTCAAAAAGATACAAGGGTAAAAATACATTGCAATGTGACAAAAAGGGAGGGTGCAATGCTTCCTTCTGCACCTCTGTAGAACTGGGACTGTCACAAGGTTAGACTTTAATTGAGAAACATCTGTGGTTGGTTGATATTTTATGACATTGGTCCATCTATATTTCAAGTGCCAGAGGCCAAGTGTAAATCACAGCAGCTTTAGTTGGAATTTAAAAGATGTGGACCACATGAGTTAGCACCGTGTCAGAAGGAGATGATGTGTAGCTGCTGTTTCTTATTGAGGAAGAGCTGAAGTTGCGCAGGTGTGTTTAGATGAATGAATCAATCAATATTCATTTGGATAGTGCCTTAACAACAGCCAAAAGGTGCAACATTGATTAAGGTAATCTTTTACTGATATCTATTTCTGAAATCTCACGGGACAAAACTTTATTCTGCTTCATGAATGACTTGCATGTGTTTAAAGATGCACTGTGTAACTTAACTTAGTGAAAAACAGAAAACAATAAAGGCTGTATTGGTGGTTATCATACATCCTTTACTTTCAATCATGGTGTTTTTTAGGGTTTCCAGTTGATTTTTATTTGCTGATGTAACATTTCCATTCTTACTCATAGCTCTATTCATGAATCAAGGTGATGGTTTCATCAGCAGAGAAAACACACCAAAAACCCCAAAAAGAATTTGCTATCCACCAATTCAGCCGCTGGTCACTAAAAGGTCAAAGACTCACATACAGGGAGCTTAGTAAAAAGTTCCATAATGCACCTTTAACTATTCTACAGCTATATATGTATATGTCCAAAATTAAAGTAGTTTTACTTGTCAAAATATAAAGCTAACATTGACATATATCAGTGTGACCACTGCTTTCGTGCTTTCCTGCTGCTTAAATACACCACAACAATGCACTCAATTGCAAATGAGAAAAAAAGAAACACTGTGTGTTTTTGTATTTACAGCATGAACCATTAATGACAATAACTACATTATTGCAGAAATAAACCACCACCATGAGTACGGACGCGGAGATGGCCATTTACGGCAAAGCTGCCATTTACCTCCGTAAACCAGAGAAGGAGAGGATTGAGGCTCAGACCGCGCCCTTTGATGCCAAGAGTGCCTGCTACGTGGCTGATGCCAAGGAGCTGTACCTCAAGGCAAAAATCCTTAAGAGGGATGGTGCCAAAGTCACCGTCCAAGTCTTGACCACTAATGAGGTATGAAAAACAATGTACAGTGAAGATAAGTTTTAATAAGAACTCACAGACTGTTGTGTTGTAGGAGAGAACAGTCAAAGAAGATGACGTCACTCCCATGAATCCTCCCAAGTTCGACAAAATTGAGGACATGGCCATGATGACCCACCTCAATGAAGCCTCTGTGCTTTATAACCTCAAAGAGCGTTATGCTGCATGGATGATCTACGTAAGACACATTTTATTAAACTAACCCAACCCACTAAGCTAAAATAGAAATGCTGAATGAACGTTTCTGTGCACTTCAGACCTACTCTGGCCTGTTCTGTGCCACTGTGAACCCCTACAAGTGGCTGCCTGTGTATGACCAAGAAGTTGT
>JAADKR020295485.1:0-17171 GCA_011763505.2 Lythrypnus dalli | reverse complement strand
TTCCTTTACACCCCTCACTAAAACGGGTTCCTTTACACCCCTCACTAAAACGGGTTCCTTTACACCCCTCACTAAAATGGGTTCCTTTACACCCCTCACTAAAACGGGTTCCTTTACACCCCTCACTAAAACGGGTTCCTTTAAACCCCTCACTAAAATGGGTTCATATATGCCCCTAGCTATAACGGGTTTGTTATGCCCCTCACTAAAATGGGTTCCTTTACACCCCTATAAAAACATAAAATGACAAAAACATGCAATATCTTGTTTCTCATATTTATGCCAATAATTTACATATAATCAATTTCAACATTTTTTTCAGTATTCGCCTGCAGTGAATCATTCATAGCCAAAATAGAGTTCAAACTTTCAGCCCGCCGCAATATTTTCTGTTTCTCATTTGGCCCCTTGAGAAAAATACTTGCCCACCCGGCTCAATTTGAACATTTACCAACTAAGTCACATCCCAATTCAAAAAAGATCTCCCGAGAAGTTTTTTTTGTTTTGAAAAAAAAAAAAAAAAAAATGGAGATATCGATCTGTTCCAGGACCAGTGAATGTCACATCTCTGACCTCATCAACTTCAGGAAGTACTAAAGGACAGTGGCTACAAATTACAATTTCCCATTGAGACACATTGAATCAGTGCAATTAATAAACATGTTACTGTAAAGACCAGTTGTTTTTGTTTAGAGTAGGTGAAAGTAAGTTAAGAGTTAAGTTTAGTTAGTAAGTTAAGAGAGTTTCCTTAAAGTCAATTATCTCAGCCTTGCCTGATTTGACTCCAAACGTCGACCTTCTTTCTATCAGGCACGTTTCCCGCAACACAGAGCTGAGTACAAACCCAGATCTGAAGTGTCCCCTTCTGACAATGACCCCAAACAAGTGGGCTTTTAATCAGGTGACCGGGCACAGCAGTGGCCGTAGTGGTCGTAGAAAGAGAAGTAGAAGTGGCTGTAAAGTGATTGTGCAGATGACGTAGTGCCTTGACATTTGCTCTCCAGGAAGTGACCCAGCGCCACTGAACAGCAGCTCAACACAGAAAACACTGACGTGACTCTGAAGACACAGCCTGATGTGTCCTTCAGCAGAGACAGGTGTGCGTTTGATTTGACTACCACTTAAAGCAGGACGCTGCAGGTAAATAGTGAAAAAGAAATATATGAATATCAATTTGAAACTTTTGCTGTAGATTACTGACATATATGAGAAAACACAATGTGTTACACATTTCTGTAATTTTATGTATAAAAATAAGGTATTTTGAACTTAAAAGTGCTCAATATTGCCAATATTTTCTGCAACAAAATCTGAACAATAGATTGAGCCATGTTAAAACTTTTTATTTCATAGATATATTAGTTACAAAGACTGGGGGGCATTTTGAATATCTTGTATAGTTTATAAATAAGCTATGTATTTGTGGAAAAATCTGGGAAGACTCAAATTTCATCTTGTTATTTTTTTAAAAATTCAGAACTCAATAAATCAGGCTAGGAATTAAATATTCAAAAATATTCAAAAAAAAAAAAAACATTCAGAATATTGTTGAGAACAGTGCAAACAGGGGCTGGAACAGTCTGTGTCCAGGGTGGGAAGGGTCGGCTGTGATCCGACCTGCACGCCTCCTGGTCCTGGAGACATACAGGTCCTCGAGAGATGGCAGCGCGCACAATGCGCTGCAGTCTGTATCTGTCCCTGGTGGTGGCGCCAGCGTACCACACGGTGATGGAGGAGGTTAGGAAGGACTCGATGATGGAGGTGTAGAACAAACATCTGGATTGGCAGCTTGAGTTTCCTCAGCTGCTGCAGAAAAAGCATGGCTGGAAAGTTTGAAGTCTGTAGGAGCTACTAAATTGCAGATATTGTTGCCACAATGTGAGAAAAATGCATTTTGAGAAAATGGCCTTTGAAATGACAATTTCCCATTTAAATCTATGAAGACTCATTGGATCAGTGCATTAACTAAACATGTGATTGTGAAGATTAGGCATTTCTGTTTCAATAAAAGTTTTAGTCTAAGAAAGTTTCAATGTAAAGAGACCAAAGTTACGGAGCCTGCCAAGGGACATAACGAGAATATTTATGATTGCGTTATATCGCAAAACTTATAGTATAAAACAATAGTATTGCAATATTTTGCAATACTATTGCGATATAAAGCAATACTTTTGCGATAAAACGCAATAATTTAGCAATATAATGCAATCATTATTGTGAAATAATGCTATAGTTTTTGCGAAATAATCCAATCATTATTTGTGACAAATACGAGGTTTGTACTTCTGGGTCAAGAGCGCCTCGGTCACAGTTATCCACACAAACAATAGAGCAAGAATGGGGAAATTGAATTGTCCTTTATTTTGAACTTGGCTTAAAAAACACAGACTTGAGGGCAGTGCTGGCCAGCAGACATGGCATTAAAGTAAACGAAAGACATAAATGTCATTGTTTCGTGCTCTTCAAAATAATCGTTTGATGATGGATTTTTGGACAAAAACCTGCAGTTTTGCTTTATGGGTTTAATACAGATGAGTGAATGAACTGGCTATCAAAGCGACTGTATATTGGTGCTTTAAAGTTTATGTGATGTTCACATTTCTAGATTTGAAAAATCTTTCCAAATTGCATATAAGCATGTCTTAATAAGCATGATTTATTTAGGGTTAATGTATCCAGATGGATATGTTGATAAAATTACTGCAAGACACTGCAGGTGAATAAAGAGAAAAAAAATATCTAGATAGATAGATAGTTAGAGAGATAGATCAATTTGTTTGTTTGTTTTTTGAGATCCTGGATTTAATAAATCCGGCTAGGAAATAAATATTAACCAATCCCTGTAAAAGCAAACTTTCAAAATATTCTTAATTACAAGTCTGGAAAGTAACCTACAGCGTCTCGCCTGAAGACAAAAGCAAATCATTGATATATTTTGAATAAAGCATATAATAAGCATATGAATAAAACATATTTTTTAAGTTTAACTTTATTGTAAAATATTGACAAAGGGCCACAGTTTGAGCAAAAGCATCATTTTAAGTCGACCAAAAACAGCTGAGAAGTGTAAAATGTTGGAGCACTTAGCATTACATGAAATCACTCTCCAGATCCGTTATTGCTGCTGCCAGAGATGGACCATCTGGTGTTTCTCCGTTCTCCCAGAATCCTTTGTTTCCTCCACAATTGCTGGAAACCTTACACCGAGTGCAGGGGCAGGTTAGGCCAAGGTCAAGGCCGACGTCCAAATGTGCAAAAGAGCCGAGAAACAACACACTCACGGCGTCACATACGAACCTAAAACAGGCACATACACTATATTACCAAAAATACTGGCGCACCTGCCTTGACTCACAAATGAGCTTAAATGACATCCCATTCCTAATCCATAGGGTTCTATATGACGTCCACCCTTTGCAGCTAGAACAGCTTCAACTCTTCTGGGAAGAATGTCCACAAAGTTTAGAAGTGTGTTTATGGGATTTTTTGACCATTCTTCCAGAAGCACATCTGTGAGGTCACACACTGATGTTGGAAGAGGAAGGAGCCAGCTCCAAACTGTTCCCAAAAATTTGGGAGCAATTGTTCAAAATGTCTGAGTTTCTTTCACTGGAACTAAGGGGCTAAGCCCAGCTCCTGAAAAACAACCCCACACCAAAATCCCCCCTCCACCAAACTTTACACTTGGCACAATGCAGTCAGACAGGTACCATTCTCCTGGCAACCACCAAACCAAAACTCGTCCATCAGATTGTCAGATGGAGAAGCGCGATTCGTCACTCTAGAGAATGTGTCTCCACCGCTCTAGAGTCCAGTGGTGGCGTGCTTTACTCCACTGTATCTGACGCTTTGCATTGCACTTGGTGATGTACGGCTTGGATGCAGCTGCTCGACCATGGAAACCCATTCCATGAAGCTCTCTGTGCACTGTACTTGAGCTAATCTGAAGGCCACATGAAGTTTGGAGGTCTGTAGTGATTGACTCTGCAGAAAGTTGGAGTCCTCGTCGTACTATGTGCTTTGGTATCCTCTGACCCCGCTCCGTCAGTTTACATGGTCCACCACTTTGTGGCCGAGTTGCTGTCGTTCCCAAGAACTTCCATTTTCTTATGATACAGCTGACAGCGACTGTGGAATATTTAGGAGTGATAAAATGTCAGGTCACTGAGCTCCTGAGAGCAAGCCATTCTTTCACAAATATTTGTAGAAACATTTTGCATGCTGAGGTGCTTGATTTTATACAACTGTAGCCAAGGAAGTGATTGGAACACCTGATTCCAATAATTTGGATGGGTGAGCAAATACTTTTGCAAATATCTTGTATATTGTGGATTCTGAGATATTGTGGCAACATTGTCTTGGTCGTCGTCACCATTCAACAATATTGACATGATTTGCATCCATGTGTCGTACGTCAGACACAGGACATGAATATGTAATCCAAATGATGGTCATTTCCTCCCAGAGCAATTCTGAAGCGGAAAGTTTACACATTTTCCAAAATTAAAAAGCTCTTTTTCTCGGAAATAAGATTTTTCTCAATCCGAAAATACTGAATATTTTAAAATTCCTTATTTTTGTATAAAAGCATAAAATAACAGAAAACTCACATTTATGTCAGTAATCTACACCAAGAGTTTCAAAGTGATATCCCTACATTTATTTTTTCCCCTAGTCAACTGCGGCATCTTGCAAACTAAGCTAAAGTACTGCTCCTAGTCATCCATTTCATCACTTTCTGTCACTTTTCATCATCGTGAAACTGCTTTTGATTCAATCTCTGCTGAATTTCGCCCCGTTGCTGAATCCGTTTGAAAAAAGTGTTTAGTCTGGTCTCGGAATATCGATTACGACTGCCCTCCCGTGTCCGGGGCGTCTGCGGTCAGAAAGTCATTTGTCAGCATTAAAGGGGATCACGTCGGGAGCCGGTGAACGCACAAGGTTAGGACGCAGCAGTTGGGTAAACACGGCGAGCGGATCAGTTTCAGAGCGGCTGCCGTCCTCACCTCAACGTAAACACTGACCACATCCAGCCATTCTGCTCAGGTCTCACGGACGATTTACGGACCACAAACTCTCGCTTCTGTCGCAAGAAGGAGGAGAACGGGGAACAGAACAGGGACGACAACATCGAGACTGTTTTGAGTGATTGCTAAAAGTAAAAGGTTTGACTAGTTTAAAGGTATAGTATGAAACTTTTTAGGCGGGAAAAAAAACCTGGGTAATAGTGCTTTTTTTGACCATGTTGTGACCCAGGGGCTATGAGCGGTTAGTATGGCACCTTTACTTTCCATCACAATGGTCTCTGTGATTTGATTTCTAAGGTTTCTGGTAATTTTTCCAAGGACAGGGTACGTCACCAGAGAAGACAATTGATCCTGGAGCATCAGGAAGGCCACCGTGATGGAAAGTAAAGAGGCTATGCCAACCACCCATAGCTGCTGGGTCACTAACAGATTAAATAAGCGCTAATATTAAGGTTGTGTTTGCCACCTAAAAAGTTCCATAGTGTTTGTTAACTTAAAAGTATTATAAAAAGATTATTAAAAAAATAAATGCAGAGCTATCAATTTCAAAGTTTTGCTGTAAACTGACATAAAAGTGAGGAAAATGTATTGCCATGTCATTTTATTTATATAAAATTAAGGCATTTTATGCCAAAAAAGCTAAAAATTGCCTATTTTTATAGCGACGAAGTCACTGATTGAGCCAGGTTTAAAATTATAGCTTTATTTTTTGGTATGTTTGTTACAAAGATTTTTTCAACGAGGATTTTGAATATTTGGTCGTAATTTGTTAAACAATTATCAAAAGTTGCCTTGTTTTTGGGATTCATGATTCATTTTTTGTTGTTGTTGATTTATTAAGCATTTCTGTAAATGCACTGTAATTAGCCAAAAAGGCTATTTTTTATCTGTAGTCCCTGGACAAGAATTTCAGCTAGGAATTAGATATTAGTAAGTCCCTCTGAACAAACCTTCAAAAAGTCCAAGTCAGGTAAGTTTGAACTCTGTAAGTGCTACTAAAGTGGAGATGTTGTTGCAACCTTTTTTGGAGAAAATGTGTTTTTAAGTTTGGGAACGTCTGCGCATGCATTGGATGTAATGAATTTTTCTCCGCTCTGCTGAAAGGAAACTACCATATTTGGTTTCCATAATAATGTTGGGGATGTGACGTATAATATGTGGATACCAAAAACGTCAACATTTGTGAATGGGACAGCGTGGAAAACAGACGAAAAGGCCGCCACGCTCAAAGTGACTCCCTCGGCGGAAAAAGTTTTAAAACACGCATTGCTACGGGAAAGTTTGGCCATTTTTCTACTCTGGCATTAAAGCTAAGATGTTAATGAGAAAACTAGCTCAGTAACTCAACATTGCTCAATGAAAAATCAATGTTTTTAACTGCAGCCTGAGGTGAGACACAGCGGTTAAAAACATTGATTTTTCACCTTCAGCCTCTCCCATTAAAATGCCCAAAGAAAGATGTGACCTTCAGATTGTCGGTGACACAAAGGAAAAAAAAGACTTCAAAGTTGTTTTCTCAATACTTGAGAGTCAGGGTGAGAAGGTTGTTTGGCCTGAGCATCTGAATTCCCAGCTGGCTCTGAAGTATCCACTCAGCAAAGCCGAACAGAGGAAATGGTCAGAGGGCCGCGACCTTTGGCCCGCGGAGTTCAGGTCCAGTCTGAAGGTCAGCGACAAAGAGCAGGACTCAGTGTTTCTGTGAAGTGTGAACATCCAAATCTGTCAGAGGCGCAACGCAATACGGCCACACGACACTCAATGCAAGAAGAATGGTTTTAATGCAGCGGGAAACGACGCATGCGCAGATACTTCAAAATTTTAAGGCCATTTTCTCAAAAGGAGGTTTATATTACACTCTGCCATCAACATTTCACTTTGGTAGCTCTTACAGACTCCAGCCTTTCCAGTCTTTGTCTTTCCCATGCATGTTCAAGGGGATGTTTTAATATTTAATTACTAGCCTGATTTATTGAGCATTAACCCATAAAAACAAGCCGAAATCTGATTTTAGCTTATTAAAAATATATATCCATAATTCCCTCTGAACATACTTTTGTATGCAATACAACAACAAAATAAGACCATACATTTAAACTTTGCTCCATTCTTTATTGAGAATTTACATTTTTTCATATTTATGTCTAGCCTGGCCGCGTCAGCCCCACATCCTCCAGATGTTGGGTCTGGGGAAGCTCCGTTGGCTGAGGGGCGGGAGATACGGTTGTCATTCAAATCCCTTGGCTGCTATTGGATAGCGCTACGACGAATGGAAAGACCTTTAGCAGCAGGTAGAGCTGGAAAGTCCTTTGGCAGCCAATAGAGCCCAAACAATATCTGCTGCTGTCATTTTGTGAAGGGGCTTCAAATGCTGCAACTATAAAACTTTTTTGTTAGAATTTTTTTATAATATATTTATATATTTTTAAATGCCTATTTTAGCTTACTAACAATACCTTGTAAATTTAAAATGCTACATGTTTACCCCCTGTGATATGCAATAGGCTGCAATTTATTATTATTATTACAAAAGATATATCATCAAAAAATGTTAGTCTATATAATATGTATTTACTATCTATTCGTATATACTATGTATATACAGTATATAATATAATAGTCCAAAAGGTGTAGGTATCGGATCGGATTGGTAATGGATCAGTATCAGAACGGTATCAGCCAGAATGAAGTGTTAAAACATCGGACCAGATGTACTCCCAATAATGATGAAGAAAGTCCCAAATATATTCAGTCTCCTGGTGCCTTTGATTCATACTTCAGATCCCAAAGGATACAGCCACGTTTGATCTTCAGTTGAAAAACAAAAAATAATCATGAATGAATATTTTATCAGAGGACTATTATCCAGCTTCTCCTTGATTTTCTGTGAGCAGCTGAACTCTGTGTCCTGCTCCAAGCCTCTTCAGTGCACAGTTTGACACTTCACGATCACGTTTCCCAAACAGCGGCGCTCTACACTCAGCAATGAAACATTCAATGATGCTTGGGTTTCAGCTCTTCCCCTGCCCCCCTCCCCGTCCCGTCTCAGCCGTCCCCTGTTGACATTTGGGCTTCGTCGTTCAGGATCGGGCCCCTGGGAACCATTTATATCGGACCCAGAGCAGGCTGGGTGCACTCAGCGTCCTGTCCCAGCCGTCCCCCGCAGACGTTTGAGCTTTGTCGGTTTAGTGTTAGAGTAAGGGCTGGGTTAGAGGTAGGGTTAACCCAGACTTTGTCTTTATGTCAATGTTATGGCCCAGTTCATCAAAGAAGGCCATAATGCTATAATGTTTGTGCCTTTGGGAATGCAAAATGTTTTCTACATAACATTTTCACTTTAATGCCAGAATAAAAGTCCAAACTTTCTGTCTGCGATGCGTATTTTAACACGTTTTGACAAGTTTTGTCATTTGAAGTAAGATCTTGTTCCAGAAAGTCACTACGACTGCCGCAGTTTCTAGTCTTTTCCCACGCTTTCCCATTCACAAATGTTGACATGTTTTGTATCCACATGTCGTACATCAGACGCCCCATAAAAATACGTATCAGAAGTATACGTATTTCAGAAGGTCATTTCCAGTACAGACATTCCAAAGCAAAACACAGCATTTTCTCCAAATAAGGTTTTCCGCTTATAACAAGATCTGTACTTTTAAAGTTTGGAGCATTTACAGGCTCCAAACTTTCCAGGCTTGTACTTAAAAAAAAAAGATTCAATTTTTTTTTCAGAGAGATTTGTTAATATATATTTTCTTGCCAGATTTATTGATTTTTGAGTCCCCAAAAGAACAAGGCATTTTTTTTTTTGACTCGAGACTAGTTTTAGTAATTTTTAAGACTAAAATTAAACATTGAATGCTTAATCTGGATCCAAAGTAAGCAGTGGAAATAGAGAAAATAGAGGATAGGTGGCATTACTACATAGATAATAAAACAGTCAGTTGAGACTGACATTTAAAGTCTGACATTCAAACTTTAGCACAATATTAAAAGAAAATCAATGGAAATGATCTTAAATGTGTCTTTTGCCTCCAGCTCGAGCGGTGAAGTCACTGTTGAAACATTAAAGTTATTCTGATCAAAAGCATAGGTACTTCCACTTTCACGTGTTTGGCAAATTCATAATTCGTTTCACTCCAGTGTTCAAAGTAAACTCCCTGAATTGGAAAGCTCAAAGTCCTTGCAGTCCAAGCCTGGACTTGATGAGTGGGTGAAGTATTGTGTGGTTATTTAAGTGTTTGACATGCTCATCACCAGATGAAGTATTTTTGAAGTAGGAAATATCATGTACTGTGGTTAAATCCAGCTCCTGTTGATTCAGCTCGTCTCTCTGACTTCTCTCAGCGTCTCTAAATTAAGTCTCCAAACTACATTTAAACATGTGCTGCATGTGTCCACTGCCGACAAGACTTCGACTTCTATTCATACATAATGAATAATGATAAACAATTATATTCAATAATATAATTACAATTGTGTGCACAAAAGTATCAATAACATTTACTATATGTATATCCAAGTAAGTTAAACAGATGTGAACAGTGTAGGAGTTTTTGTCTTCAGGGGAGACACTGCAGCAATTTCAGGTATTGGGCCAGTTAGGTTTCTTAGCCTATAAACTTTCACTTTCAAAAATCTACCAAATCTCTATACATTTAAATGGAAAATTGTAAATTCAAAAGCCATTTTCTCAAAATGATTTATTCTCGCAACAATATTTGCACATTGGTAGCTCTGATAAACTTCAAACGTTACAGTCTTAGACTTAACAATATTTTGAAGGTTTTTACAGAGGGATCAAAAAACAAGACAACATTTTATTTTTTACAGCTTTTTCCACTAATAGACATCTTATTTTAAAGCGAAGCAAGATATCCAAAATCCCCTCTAAAAAGTCTGCAAAATAAACTAAATTTAAACCTGACTCTATGTTCAGATTTTGTCGCCGAAATAGGCAAGTTTAAAATGCCATATTTTTATACAAAAACATAAAATGACATAAAACATGCAAACCATTTTCCTCATATGTATGCCATTGATCTACAGCAGAAGTTTCAAATTAAAGTTTCAACATTTATTTATTTTTTCCTATTCACCTGCAGCTGCCTGGAGGCAGCAATGGTAATTATATTCACCTAACAGCAGCTAGCACATCGATGATGTCCTGATGAAAACACTAGCAGTGCAGAACTATTCAGAACTAGTTACGGTGAAGGACAGTTTCTTGTTTCATAAAGAGCAGTTCAGCAGAAAAAGAAACACCCAAAGTAAACAGGATTACTAAAAACGATGTCCTTTATCTCTGCATCGACTCACTGAAAATTACCAATCCAAGTGACCCAAATGATGACAAAAAGCGAATTTGGACATCTGTGAGTAACATGCACGTTTCTGAGTCGGTTTCTGACTGAAAGAAGAGACGCAGCGCTGCAGCAAGAAGTCAGGATATAACTGCGTGTTCCCAAAAATAACCCTAAAAACTCTAGCGTCTCTGGTTGAGAATGCGAGTTATGGCCGCCCTTAAGCCCCATGCCCGGATTCCAGCCTGAAATAGTGTCCCGGGTGAAGAGAGACATTCTGAGGCCGAGGTGCTTTCTGCAGGAATTTACGCTCGGGTTAATTGGCGGTTTCTTCAGCGCAGCCGAGGAGGAGATGGTTCTGGGACTGTCGCCACTGCGTCCTTGTAACGGCGAGATTAGAGGCTCATATAGAACTTGAGCAAAGTTATGAGGAAGCATGAGTATTAAAAGTCTCGATGGAAGGATGTACGTGTCTGAATGAAATGGCAGGATTAGGAGAAACAATATCCAAACAACATAAAGCTACAACACATCACAAAATCAACTGAACTTATATTTTTTATTTAAGGGGAGACGCTGCAGGTAAAAGTATCGATGTTTCACATAGTGGTCAGTGTTGACATTTTTACCTAGTTTTAACGTAACAGCTCCTGTTGTTGTAAGGAAAACCTTATTCGGAGAAAACGCTAATAATGATAACAATGGCTTGCACTTGTCGCTTTATGAACCTTTTTTTCAAGTTTCTCAAAGAAGAATGACACTGTCTTCATTTTTCATTCACTCAGCACTTGGTTGCCGTGGGGCAGACCGACGGAAACAAGGCTTTCAATCTGCACCATCGGACCCTCCCACTGCCAAACATTCACTCTCAATTCCCATTCACACATAGGCAAGCTTCGAGAAGTGTCTTGCCAAAGGACACAACAAGAGTCTGTATCTGTGGGAGCGGGGATGGAACAGCCAACCTTCTGGTCATAATCTGGCCTACTCCTCTGAGCTTTTAAGTTTGGAAACGTCTGCAATGTATTGCAGTTTTCTATTATTTTATGTTTTATATAAACATTTTAGGCATAGAAATGACCTATGACGAATGACAAAATCAAATGTATGGATTGAACCAGGTCTAAATTTATGTTTTTATTTTGTTGGTAAATTATTTACAAAGATTATTTGATCCTGGATTTTGGATCTTTAGTTTTTTAATTAGTTATTACGGAAAAAATCTGTAAAAAATAAAATTTCGCCTTGTTTTTTGGGATTCAAGATTCAATCAATCTGGCTCGGAATTAGATATGAACAAATCCCTCTGGATAAACCGTAAAATATTCTTAAGTACAAGACTGGAAAGTTTGGAGCATGTACGAGCTACTAAAGTGGAGATCTTGTTGCAAGAGTGTAAGGAAAACCTTTTTTTTGGAGAAAATGAGCTTTTCCGTTTGGAAAAGCATGTGTCGGATGCACTGGGTTTTTCTCCACTTATGTGCGCCTGTGGATACTCCATGAAAGGAAAAGACCATATTTGATGTACATATTAATGTCGGTGATGTACGACACCAAATATGTCAACATTTATGAATGGGAACGGATGGGCAACCGATAGAAATGCCGCTGCACTCAAAGTGATTCCCTGGATTTCTCCGACTCCCTCGCCAAAAAGTCATAAAATACACATCGCTAAGAGAGATTAAAGATAAGATGTTAAGGGAGAAATAACTCAATAACTCAACATTGAACAATGAAAAATCAATGTTGTTACCGTATGCCGTTTTTAAAGGTTTCTGCATGTCTGAAATTGCTTAATATTTCCAGTGTCATGAAATGCAGTACTGATGGGGCTGAAGGAAGTAACTTGATGCACCCACTCTTCTCCCAAATACACACAAAGACCTGAACACATTAGCAAAGACAAAACATAACCATTTATACTCACGGTTGTGTCCATGAGTGACCCAGAGATGAAGACAAACGACTGGGGCTTACTCCTGTCCAAATTCAGGAATACGCCTCGAGACTAAACATGATGCCAGGTTGAAAGACAAACAAACACAAAGTCAGGAAGTAGTGGTTTCTTATTGGAGCCCAGTGATGGAGCCAGTAATGTTTCGATGGGGCAGCCACTGGGGGGCGCTGTCTAAGGCAATGTTTAATATTTGTCATGATAATAGCAATAATTGCAATGATTTTGTCCAAGAAAATTGTGAGACAAAATATCAATGTCGTCCCATCCCGAGTGGCACTTGAGTCCAGGGGGAGGGACACTGCAACACCTTATACGCCCATTAAATACATTAAAATGGCCTTTTCTCTCTTTAAACCATGATTTTTTTTAACTTGTCAAAAACAGACCTGGAGCAGTATTTACACTTCATTTGACTCAGTTTTAAGTAATTCTTGGGTGAATTTTGTTTCATTTAGCAGTTTTTTTGGCACTTCGAGCTGTACTTCCTGGTGATATTATGTCATTGTTTAAACCTGAAACTGCTCTCTATATTTTTACAGCCCATAATCCAACATTGTATCTGTTCAGAGTAGGGCAGAGCGGTATGAGTATAAAAAGTATATCACAATATAAAAGAAAAAAATCACGATTATAATGATATAATTGGCAATATAAATTAATAATTAAAAAAAATATGTAGAAACTATTTTATTATTTTAATTGATCTACATTAACTTAACTAAATTAGTCTAAATAAAACTAAATAAATCCGTGGATTACCTCCATCTGGAAGATAAATAAAGATAAGATAAAGCATAATTGCAGCAACAACTGCTTTGCTGGTACTTGAATGCCTCTTGATTTTACACATGTTTTGGAGACTGGGAAAAGCTCATGAGGAATAACATGAGACCGGCAGCAGCATGACTAAAACTTTTAGCATTTTCATAGCCCCCTAATTCTCCTCTCATGTCTCCTCTCTGCTGTTACTGCAAATACAACCAAACGCCCGGCTACATGCTGCAGAAGCAAGAGCGACAAGTGGAGTGGTGTAGTGTAGGCCTTACGTGAGATCCTGATGAAAGGGATATTATTAACCTTTTAAGCACTTCTGCATCGTGTGTTTTCTTTGCTGTGCTGTTGTTAGCGCCATGCTATGGAAGGCTTGTTCGCTGCTTCAACTTGCCGGAGTTCATCCAAGACTCAGATCCAGAGCCCTCTTCTCACAAACATGATCTGCTTGCGTTATAAAAGAGCTCGATGCAATAATTTCTTTTTATTGTTTCAGTGCCTGCTCCTAAAGCCTCTCCAGTGATTTATACTGCTCTAAGTGAAGCTAAGTGTAGAATTAGCTGTGATCTCCATAAGCCACTGGTCCTGTTTCCAATAACAATTAGCTGTAATGCGCATGCAAATTATATCACATCTACAACTGTTTAAAAAAATCTTCCCTGGTGTCAAAAAGTTATACCGGTGTAACTGTGATAATGGCCCAGCCCTAGTTCAGAGTGTGTTTATCAGACCGAGCTGATCCTGCTAACTTACCTCCAAACTTACTTCCACTGCTGCCGACAGGGGGAGCTCCAGGCAAAGGCTTACAGAGGTATGGTTTTCGATTTCGATTTTCGATTTCGAGCTTACAAAGTAAAAACATCATACACTAAATTCATTCAATTATAATTTCTATTTATCATTAATTTAAAAAGTCAATTAATTATTCACTTCATCAAAAAAGCTAAGTCTCACATCTTAAAATGTGGTCGTTAAAGCTGTAGACTGTCGAGATATCAGAGGGGAGCCGCAAATTATTTTTGACCACTAGAATGAAGATAGTATATCATGTATCTTTATGCGCTTCATAAATAACATCAGGGCTGGAGCGACACTCATTTCATTTTCAGCCCAGGAATTTTCTTACCAGACTGGCCTTCTAAGTATATTTTTTAGGTCAAGTATTAATGTTAAGGGGCAAAATTACACTTTGATCTATGGTAGAGACTATATAGGCTTCATTTTTGGAGATGCTCTTGGATGTGCTCAGGTTCCGGTACAAGCAGGGGGGCAATTGTGCTTTTGCTGCGGCAGCTCCCAAACTGTGGAACTTGCTCCCAGTCGATCTACGAGTTCTCACTGAGCTGCCTCTGTTCAAGACCAGGAGTGTAGCGGACGGCGGACATGTGCTGCTTCTGGATCATGTTTATGACGCGTGGACAAGATCTCGCCCACAATGTTTGTCCAATTGAAATTAAAGACTTTGTAACACCGTTTTAATGCCCTCACACTGAAATGTAATCCCACTATTGCAGGCCAAAGGATACATTTTTTCCTCTTATTTTACTTGAGCATGGTCCGCTCATTCTGGGATTGAAAGCACAACAACAGGAAAATTGTCGTTTAATCTTTTGTAGATCTCAAAGCCAGTCCTGAAAGTTAATGAGAGGCACACGTGGTGAAATTATCCTTTCTTTTGAAGCAATTCCATCCCAAACCTCGTTGCTTTCCTTCTTATCATGACTAGTGTTGTTTATGGCTTGAGTAAGGGTTGGGTAAGGCGTGTTACCTTATTTCTTCTTTCCCCTTCTCGTAAAATCTGCAGATTTTATGTCCATTTGTTTTTTGTCCACTGCATCCACTGACAAGGTCATGAAGTACCCTCGATCACCACACAGGCGCGGGGGGCGCTGTTTCACTGCATTGCAAGCTTTCTGCTCAAATATGTGGAATAAAACTCTTCAATATCTTTGTTTCTGAATTGAAGACAATTTCAACATAACAGGTTACACTGGCTGCAGTCAAAGACTGGCTGACAGCTTTGAATTGCTTTGTTTCTTTGTTTTTAGAGAAGAAAGACTCCAAAGTATGATCTTAAGGGAAGAAACTGCAAGAAATATTTTTATTTTTTGTGCCAGTTTGGTCTCTTCACACATAAACTGTAACTTACTTTAAACAAAGATACCTAATCTTCACAAAAAAACATGTTTACTCTTTGCACTGATTCAATGTATCTCCATAAATGTAAATGGGAGATTGTAATTTTAAAGGCTATTTTCTCAAAATGCATTTTTCTTACATTGTGGTGACAATGTCTGCACTTCAGTAGCTCCTACAGACTTCAAACTTTCCAGTCTCATACTTAACATTATTTTGAATTTTACAATAATTAATCCTTATCCTGAATTATTGAGTTTTGTATTTAAAAAAACAAAGCAAAATTTGACTAATAGATTTTTTGACTATATATATATAATATATCTACAAAAAAACTGGCTCAATCCAGATTGTTTAGATTGTTTATTGCCAACAATATTATCAATTCCCAAAATTGATAATATTGTTTTTAGACTTAAAATGCCTTTTTTAATGTAAAAACACAGTAAGTCAGTAATCTATAGCAAGAGTTTCACATTGATATCTTTACTTCATTTTTTCCCCTATTCAGCTGCAGCTTCTCACCTCAAATATAAAGTGAACCAAACAATTCAGTCTTGAAAAAGTCTTTAGGTTTAGTGTTGGCTGTCCGGCTGTATGAACAAATTAAATTAATATAATATAATTATAATAATAATACATATAATTTTATCTACAATTATATTGAAGAGAGAAGACAAGATGTGCTCTAGTAGGACAATATTTGCACACAAAAGTGGATACATTTTGGTACTTGCGTTTGTTCAGTAAATAAAAATAGGATCCGCATACAAACAGTTGCTGGTATATGATCTCATTAGAACAAGCATATAAATCCATCTTTAGTGACTAGAAAGTCCTGTATACATGCAGAGGCAGAGCTCCACACGTCAGTACAGTCCTCTGGTGTCTCTGCCTCGTCAGTCCACCGTAAATGAGTGGAGCCTGGAATGGGTTTTACAGATGGACAGACACCTGTTGCACCAAAGACAATGACCCTCAGCAAAGGCCAGAGGTTACACTTAGTCATTGCTGAAGACTGGATATGACCTGGAAATCGACCTGTGATGATCTAAGTGCTTGTTATTAGTTTATATACAGATACCTACTCGTCTCTTAAAGGGAGACACTGCAGGAAAACTCCTTTTTTCCATTTTCAGGTTTTGAGCCAGTTTGGTCTCTTAACATATAAACGTTCACCTACTCTAAACAAAAACACATAATCTTCACAATAACGTGTTTAATTATTGTACTGATTCAGTCTGGATCCATATATTTAAATGGGACATTGTACTTTCAAAGGCCATTTTCTCAAAATGCATTTTTCTCACATTGTGGTGACAATATCTGCACTTTAGAAGCTCCTACAGTCGGCAAACTTTCCAGTCTTGGACTTAACAGTATTTTTAAGGTTTTTATTTTCAGAAGAATTTATTAATACTTAATTTCCATCATGATTTATTAAATTTTGAATTTAAAAAAACAAAGCAACATTTGAATTGTTACTGTTTTTCCACCAATGCATAGCTTGTATTAAAATTAAACAAGATATTCAAAGTTCCCTCTGAAAAAGTCTTTGTAAGAAATGTATGTACAATATAAACCTAGAAATTTAAACCTGGCTCAATCCATTGTTTAGAGTTCTTTGCAGAAAACCTTGTCAGTTCTGGACCTTTTTAGGCCTAAAATTCCTTATTTTTTATTTAAAAACAGAAAATGACAGAAAACTTGCAATACATTTTGTTCTCATATTTATGTCAGTATTATACAACAACAATCCTGCCTTAAAACAGTAGCTGAGCATCTGGAAAGACGACCCATTCAATGCACACCGGCCCGGGACAGTGGTCCGTCCATGTCCTGGTCTGCTGTGGGACAGGGATAAGCCTGTCCCTGCCTGCTGCAGGTGGTTGGCACAGAGACGACCCGCTGTCCTGGGCCACTGTGGGTGTGTGTGTGGGGGGTGTAGGTGTGTGTGTGTGTGTGTGTGTGTGTGTGTGT
>JAADKR020292442.1:0-17206 GCA_011763505.2 Lythrypnus dalli | reverse complement strand
AAGGTGGGTCTGACAAGAAACTGGTGTCAGCAGTGTGGACCTTCACGCCGACTCCGACAAGGTCGGTGTGTGAGGAGAATGCCATTTCTGTAGCGGTGGCAGACACCTTGTTTAGAGTGGGCTCTGAGGATTTGGACTTCAGGTTTTCTGAGTCTGATTCCCATGCCTCAGCTGGTCTCCTAGGGAGGGAGGACGGTTCCGGTCCCTCAGCTGCGAGTGCGGCTCTTACCCACCTACACCTGGATGTGCCGCAGGTACCGGTGGCCGCTGAGAGTGCTTTTTTCAGATGACAGAGACCTGCTCCTGCGTTTGCAGTTCCTCTGTCTGCAGAATATGTTAAGCAGTTACATGCCTGTTGGACTGATAAAAAGGCACCGTCACGCTTGACATCTGATGGTAGGGCCCTGGCATCTATGCAGGATGCCCCACGGTTTGGACTAGGCCACATGCTGTCTGTGGACCCGGCGATAGCCTCTCTGATTGTGTCCCCGGAAGAGGCACTCTGAGCTAATCCTCGGTGCCCGAACTTCCAGTGCCACATAACTGATGAGCTACTGTGTCGTTCTTTTGGTACAGGTGCACGTATGGGAACTCCCTGTCCCACTTTCAGCTGGGTCTCTCGACGTCTTTAGAAACCTCAGTAGCCGATGGGCCAACGCTGAGTTTGCTTGATGCTTCACTACAAACCTTTGCGTTGATGTCTAGGGAGCTGGGTCGCCTCCTCTCAACTCTGACGCTTGCTCGCCGTCAGGTATGGCTTGGCCAGTCTTCTCGAACGGAGCCCTGCAGGAGGACCTTGAGGAGTGTCCCTGTGGTCCCATGTGAGCTGTTTGGTGCAGCTGCAACCGAGGCGCTCCAACGCACTGCGCAAGCTAACCAGACAAGAGAACAGCTTGTCGGTCTTCACAGACGCCCTCCACTGCACAGTGGTGTTTCTGTGTCTCGCCGGGGTGCTCCTCGGAGTTCTGTGGTGTCATTGAGTGCCTTGAGTGCGCCATCTAGACAACACGCGACACTGACCCAAGATCAGAGACTGGTTGACAGGGTTCCGGCCCCGAGACCTTCACGTTCAGCCCAGACTGTCCAGCGCCCATCCGGACCCTCCAGAAGCCGTGGGTTGCGAAGGTGAGCCGGGCCGCCGACGTTCAAAAATGATACCCACGCACAGTTGGAACCCACTTTACCACCAATTTTATCCACGCACTTTCACTTTCTCCAAGAAACTCCTGGGGGATAAGCGCAGTGGTAGCCTTTCTGCACAACACCTTGAGAGATCCAGCAAGAGAACAAGAGCTACAGCCACAGATGGCCCTCATAAGCCCACACCGACCATCAGTGGAGTTTCCTCTGAAGGAGCCCACCTGGACTGAGATTCAGGAAGTGGTGAAAGGAGCCAGAACAGCTTCAGCCCCAAACCCTAGTGGTGTCCCGTACACTGTCTACAAGCGCTGCCCGCAACTCCTTCGTCACCTGTGGAAGATCCTGAGGGTGACTTGACGCAGGGGGAAAGATGCTAACCAATGGAGGTGCGCTGAGGGTGTGTGGATCCCCAAGGAAGACTCCAAGGACATCAGTCAGTTTCAAACCATCTCACTGCTAAGTGTCTAAGACGAGATTTTCTTCAGCATCTTGTCACGGCGACTAACAGAGTTCCTTCTGAAGAACAGCTACATTGACACCTCTGTTCAGAAGGGTGGATTCCCTGGAGTGCCTGGCTGCTTGGAGCATACTGGTGTGGTAACTCAACTCCTCAGGGAGGCACGTGAGGGGAAAGGGGACCTCACTGTGCTATGCCTCGACCTCGCCAATGCATATGGTTCCATCCCACACAAGCTTGTTGAGCTCGCCCTCCATCGACATCATGTTCCCAGCAAAGTCTCAGACCTTATCCTGGATTACTACAGTGACTTCAAACTAAGAGTCACCACTGGATCAGTAACATCAGATTGGCACCGGCTTGAGAAAGGAATTATAACTGGCTGCACCAGCTCAGTCATCTATTCGCCCTCGCCATGATAGTCAAGTCAACTGAGGTAGAGTGCAGGGGCTCCTTGACAACATCACGAGTGCGCCAGCCCCCAATAAGAGCCTTCATGGATGACCTAACTGTCACTACTACATTTGTACCAGGCAGCAGGTGGATTCTCCAAGGCCTGGAGAAACTCATTACCTGGGCAAGGATGAGTTTTAAGCCAGCAAAATCCAGGTCACTGGTGCTCAAGAGAGGGAAAGTAGTGGACAGGTTCCGCTTCTGGATGGGATGGTGGCTGGAGCCACCATCCCATCCATCACAGAAAAGCCAGTTAAGTGGCTTGGGAAGTACTTTGCTGGTTTTCTGGATGGAGTCTTTGAGGCAGCAGTCAAAGAACTTGAGGACTGGCTCAGCCGGGTTGACAAGACTGGTCTGCCAGGGAGGTTCATGGTCAGGATTTACCAGCATTCCATCCTGCCCCGGACCCTGTGGCCTCTGCCAGTGTACACAGTACCTATAACAACAGTTGAGGGTATGGAGAGAAAAATCAGCAACTACCTGCGAAGATGGCTTGGTCTACCACCAAGCCTAAGCAGCTCTGCTCTGCATGGCACCAGTAACATCCTGCAGCTCCCAATCAGTGGCCTCACTGAAGAGTTTATGGTGTCAAGAACACGGGAAGCACTGCAATACAGATAATTCAAAGATCCAAAGGTGGCTTCAGCTGGTATCCAGGCAGAAAATGGAATGCAGGCAAAGCCCTTGACGTGGCAGCGTCATGGCTGAGGCAGAAGGCATTGGTGGGGTCCATTGCAACAGGGCGTGCAGGCATTGGTTACTTTCCATCAACCAGAGTTGACAATGCCCAGGGCAAGGAGCGCCAACACCTGATCCAGGAGGAAGTGCGGGCAGGTGTGGAGAAAGCACGAGCTAGCAGGATGGTGGGAATGGGGCAGCAAGGAGCATGGACTAAATGGGAAAATGTTCTGCAACGAAAAATCACCTGGTCCAACATCTGGGAAGCAGACTTCCATAGCGCCAGATTCTTAGTTCAGGCTGTTTATGACGTCCTTCCCAGCCCAGCGAACCTCCACGTCTGGGGTAAAATGGAGACACCATCCTGTCCCCGTTGCTCAGGACAGGGCTCCTTGGAACACCTCCTCAGCAGCTGCCCAAAGGCGCTTGAAGATGGGCGCTATCGCCGGCGCCACAACCAGGTGCTTAGAGCAGTCGCTGACAGTATCGCCATCGCCATTAACACCAGCAAAGGCTACCTCAAACTGATGACCATCGCATTTCACAGAGCTGGAGAGAAGCCCAACATACAAGCACGGGCAAAGTCCGGCCTCCTCCCCTCCGCCAATGACTGGAAACTGGAAGTGGACTTGGGCAGAGAGCTGAAGTTCCCTCCCAGGATTAAAACAACCAGGCTTCGCCCAGACATGATCATTGTGTCAGATTTCACCAAGCAGCTGATCATACTGGAGCTCACCGTACCATAGGAAGAACGTATGGACGAGGCCAATGAGAGGAAGCGTTCCAAGTACCAGGAGCTGCTGGAAGAGTGCAGGAGGCAAGGCTGGAAAACAATCTGCAATCCTATGGAGGTAGGCTGTCGGGGATTTGCAGGGCGTTCACTCGGCTAGGTCTTGTTGGGGAGGCAAAACGGAAGGCCATTTGTGGGCAAACGCTGCTGGGACACAGGCTGGGGATTGATCACCCCGGCCAGGTTGCCTAGACTGAGGGGGTCTGATGTTGAAAGACCCAAAACCCCCGATAATCCTAGGATACTACATCACTGATGATGTATCCCAGCGCATCCGCAAGATGATCTTTCACCGAATGTTGGGCACAAGACACCCCAGATTCCTGGGTGCTGTCTACACTGGGGTTACCGCCTTCAATTCCACCGTCGGTCACCTGTTCCCGGCCGGGTGAAGTGGACCGCTATCCACCACCCGGTAAAAATTCAGGCACTTGAGTTAGAGCTTGCGACCTTGCTGGACAAGGGTGCAATAGTGCCCCTCCATCCTCTGTGGGATCCAGGGTTTTTTTTTATTCCAGGTATTTCCTGGTTCCAAAAAAAGCAGGCAATTTACGCCCGATTTTAGACTTGCGAGGACTCAATGTGTTTTAAAAGAAACTCCCATTTTGCATGCTCAGGACCGTGGAGATGTTGCAGGCGATATCTCCCGGCGAATGATTCACGTCAATCGACTTACAAGACGCATATTTTAATGTACCAATCGCAGCCTGTCACCAGCTGTTCCTGTGGTTCGCGTTTCAGGGGCGCCACTATCAGTTCTGAGTTTTGCCGTTCGGCCTCTCTCTCTCGCCCAGGATGTTTTCCAGATGCATTGCTGCTGCACTGGCCCCACTGCAGGCAGACGGTCTAAAAATTCTGCCTTACCTGGATGATTGGCTGATCTGCGCCCCCACCTATGCTCAAGCTGTTCAGGACACCCATACTGTCCTCAATCATGTGGGGCGCCTAGGTCTGCGGGTGAATTTGGCCAAGAGCAACTTGGTTCCGACACAGCAGACTGTTTTTTTGGGAGTGGTGTTAGACTCTCTGACCATGTTTGCTCGTCCTTCTGTTCAGAGGGTCGACAGCATCATTGACATGCTTTGTTTGTTCCAGGCAGACAGGCTATTGCCTTTCATACTGTACCTTCGCGTTCTTGGGAAACTCACTGCTGCTTCCGCAGTTGTTCCCCTGAGATTACTCTCCCTGCGGTCCAAGCAAATGTGGCTTAACAGTCTTTGCCTAGACCCCCCGACATGCACACAGGTACAGGAGGCTGCGCGTCACGTCCCAATGCCTCGACTCCCTGTCCCAGTGGAGACAGGTCGTGGATGCTGACAGGTGTTGCACTAGGCTCTCTACCGTCTCGGCGAGAGGTTGTGCACACAAATGCATCACCCACAGGATGGGGCGCAACATGTAATGGCTCAAGGACGGTGGCCCCCCGTACTCAGCGGGGCCCATATCAATGTTTTGGAGCTAATGGCAGTGCGTCTGGCTCTCAGCCACTTCCTTCCAGTTCTGCAGGACAGGCATGTCATGGTGTGCTCCAACAGCACCACTTTCATCCATCACATTAACCACTCGGGGGACACCAAGTCTCCGAGGCTGGTGTCGATGACGCAGCAACTGCTTTCATGGGCGGATCCCCACTTCCGAAGTTTGAGGGCCGCGTACATTTCGGGGCCACAGAATGTGATGGCAGATTTCCTGTCGCGCCAGAAAGTTCAATCGGGGGAATGGCGACTCCACCCAGAGGTCGTGGAGCACATTTGGGAGACGTTCGCAAGGGCAAAGCTCGACCTGTTTGCGTCCAGAGACGCCACTCACTGTCCCCTTTGGTTTTCCCTGGCGGACAATTCTAGTCCTCCGGGTCAGGATGCGCTGGCGCACAATTGGCCCAGAGTCCTACTTTATGCCTTCCCACCATTCCCACTGATATTCCCCACACTCCGGAGGGTCTTTCAAGAGGGTCACAGTCTCCTCCTGGTTGCCCCATTTTGGCCCGGCAGGGTATGGTTTCCACTGCTTCACAAACTATGATGCGGCTTTCTGCTTCGCCTTCCTCCCAGGAGGGATCTCCTGTCCCAGTTGGAGGGAAGGCTTCTGCACCCCGATCCCGCACGTCTCCAGCTGTGGGTATGGCCGCTGCAGGGCCCGGGGTTTCATTCTTGGAATATAGTGGGGATGTAGATTCTTGCAGGGACTTTTCAATCAAGGTCAGTCGCCCTCCACCCTCAAGGTATATGTTGCCGCGATTTCGTGCTGGCATCATGGTGTTGATGGATGTTCTGTTGGCAGTGACAGAACTGTGCCCTCTTTTTTGAAGGGAGCCCGTCGCCTTTGCCTTCCTATTCGGCTGGTGGCTCCGACTTGGGACCTCACCCTGGTGCTAAATGCCCTGCGGGCACCTCCATTTGAGCCCTTGGACCAAGTAAACCTAAAGTGGCTCTCATCCAAAACTGCGTTCCTTTTGGCTATAGCCTCGAGTAAGCGTGTGGGGGAAATGCGGGCTCTGTCAGTCCATGATTCCTGCTGCAGGTGGAATGCTGATGGCTCTGGCGTTACGCTCTGGCCTGATGCCTCTTTTCTTCCAAAGGTGTCTATCCACGCTGGTGCTACTCATTCAGTCCAGCTGGAGCGGCTTGCTCCTGCAGCTTTGGCCGAGCCTCTGTGCCCTGTCCATGCTTTGGAGGTTTACATGAGGGCTACAGCCGGCCTGCGCAAGTCCAATTGTTTATTTGTGTGCTATGGCGGCCCTCGCGCTGGCCAGGCCCTGTCTAAACAACGGCTTGGCCATTGGGTTGTGGAGGTTATCAAACAGGCTTATGTCTCGTGGGGTTGCCCCCTGCCGACTGGTGTTAAGTGTCACTCTACCAGAAGTCTGTCGACCTCCTGGGCTGCCATGACTGGGGTGCCATTGGATGTGATTTGTTCAGCAGCCTCATGGACCACGCCTTCTTCGTTCTCAAGGTTCTACAGGGTAAACGTGGCAGTGTCCCATCCTCTTGAGGGGGTCCTACAGCAGCACTCGTCTACATCATGAGGTGAGTGTGGCTGTTCTTTTTTCTTCTAGTGGGATTCCTCGTGACTGTGTCATCCAGTGCTTAAAGCACCGTCTCTGGCGGTAAGTAAGGATTAAATAGAACGAAAGTTACTTATGTAACAACGGTTCTATGAATCTTGGATGACCGCCAGAGCGTTTGGTCCCTCGGAATCTTGTGTGCTCGCGAGAAGGTGAAGGGACTGAGCTTCCGGTGCCACGTGGTATATAAACTCACGTGACTCACCGGGGGGTCACAGGTGACTTTGTTGATATTAATTCTCGACCTGCGCATGCGCAAAGATGATCATTCAGTGCTTAAAAAACCGCCTCTAAAAAAACGGACTATTCATTTACACTTAGTCCACACAACACAGCCAAAAAAGAGGACAGGGTCAGAAAGAGCAGAGGATGCACCTTGATCGTGTAGTCGATTTGCGGGGCCATCTCTGCGTTAGTTCCTCCTTTGAGACAGAGCTGAGAGTTTTCGTTGGCGAAGAGAGTGCAGGGTAAAGACACCTGCATCAGGAGACACACGCTCCTGCAGCAAAGAAAACAACTGTCAAACAACTCCGAAGTTCATATCCGCCCTCAATTGTTCTTGTTTTAACAATGTCACAAACTACCAACTTTGCTTCTAAAATTCAAGTGTAATTTTATCAAATTTCCAAAAACCTCCCCATCTCACCATCCCAGAATTTCTTGAAAAAAATCTGGAAAATCTCACCTGTAGCCTTCAAATTTTCTACACTGTATATTGTTACTAAGAGCCTCCAGACAGGGCTGTAGCTTAAGTGAAACCTAGTTTTGTAGGCACTTAAACTTCCCCCCAAAAATGAAGAGTGCCTGAGCTCCCAGTTTTGCAGATAAAAGACTTCTGCAAAACTGGGACCAAAATATGGTCATCTTGGATGATCAGTTTTACAGATATTGCGGCTCAAAAATGGAACCCATCCAGACACGGGGAGAGAAACAAGCGACCCGTTTACTGAGAGGCAAAAGCGCTAATCTAGAGGTCGACAGATATGGGTTTTTCTAAGACCGATGCCTGCAAATTTTGTCAGCCGATGGCCAATATCCACAGCCGATTTACTTTTTGTAAATCAAATTGATCATAAAATACAATTGAAACCCTCATAACATTGTTAAGCAGCAATATTAATGAATTAAAAAAATAAAAATCAAGGCAAGAGTTCTGTCCAAGTGTATAAAAACATATCAAAGTAAGACTCTCCAGACACACCCCTATAACTACATAATAATCAAAAATAATGATCAAAACAGGCTTTAACTGAAGCATATATTTGTACTGATGGAACTCAGGAACTCTGCCCTTCGCTGTCCTCATCTGTTTAAACTGAATATCTTTGTTTTACAAGTAAACCGTTATTTTTGGTGATAATATTTCTAAATGTGTAGATATAATAAAGTTGGAATGGAGAAAGAGACAGAAAAGAGACGATTTTCGATGTGTTTTCTGGGCGTATATCTGCGGTTCTGAATGTGCGGTTGAAGTGAAAAGCCTGGAGCTGCTGCAGATACACAACCGGTGCAGATTTAGGACCCTCACAATTTCCGCTGGAAAATTATTCATTAAATGTAGAAATAACCCGCAGGCCACTTAAATCCCTCCTGCAGCTCACGCTGGCTTCCGTGCAGAGTCCTTTCATCAGTAGTGGCAGGCTATAGCTGCCCACACAGGTGCCTGATTATGGTGCCTGATGAAAATCAGCGCCAACCACTCTGCCAAACTGCCGCCAAGCTTTCCAATGTTGAAATAATGTGTAGTCTATGATGAAAAAGGCAACCCCTTACCCTGTTTTTGCTGATGGCATCAGTATTTCCTTTTTCCCCTATTGAATGTTTGAACTTTTGATACTTCTACTGATTCTTCTAGAAGCGTACCCACTCATCGCAGCTTGACATGTTGTGTCTAAGTTAAGTCAGGAGTAAGCGGTTAGGTCTAGCTTTCATGAGCCAATTTTATGAAACAGCCCTCTGGTGTGCAATATTACCGCAATATTTTGCTAAACTGTTTCACCACTGTATGTTCCATGCCATTTAATTACATATTGGGGGTAGGTTTTCAGCAAATTAGGTAAAATTATGACAAAATCAGGACCAAAACTAGTCTAAAATGAGACTAAAATTGAGCTGTTGCAAATTTAAACATTCCAAACATTTTTAGCTGAGTAAGCAAACAAATTCGTCGATCTCAGTCCGATGAAAGAACTTAGTGATTTTACGATATGGATATTGCATCGCCTACTTTTAAGACCCGATGCTTTGAGATATATTGTGCAGCCCTAGAAAATACATTTTTAATTTAGCATTTGTGAAAGTAGTGGTGCAGTAATAAGTGAAAAGAGTACCGTAGGTCTTTTGCCTTTTGTTTTCCCTCTGGCAAGATGACCATTTGTGGTTGTTCCCAAAGATGCCGTATGTATCTCTAGTTTACACCAATATAACGTTTGCTTCTGCCCTTACCCTGCCGTGTGTGTATCTGCGGTGAAATTCCCAGCCTGTATCTTGCCGGGAGTGAAGCTGATGTCTGTGGAGCTCAGTGCTGCACCCTGTAGAGTCCCTCCGCAGAGCTCTGAGACCAGCTGTAGTCCACTCAGGTGCTGCGCTCTGAATGAGATCATAACATTGACAGATAAATTAAAGAGGAAATATTCTGCAAAATGTACTTTTGGAAACATAAAACCATGCTACAACATTGGTCCCTTGACACAAATATAACTGCAGTAGTGTTTTATTTAATTATTGCAGTTTTGAATAATCCTCAAGTTATTCCTGTTTAATTTAACCGTTTCTTCTTCTGCAGTTTAGCGCTTCAGGTCATAATTCCTCTGTGTCATTGTAAAAACCTGAAAATGTTTTCTACATTTTTAAGGCTTCTACAGTAATCCAACAGTGCATCGCTTCTGAGCTGCGCTGCGCTGCTCAAACTCTGCTTATCGGGCTGTGACGAAGTTGCAAAAAGGCTGAAACTCGAAGCTGGGAGGTTGTCTTTGTTTTCTCAATTGGCTGCTGAAAAATAAATAATGTACTCAGTTACTAAAATGCATCAACAATTGGATCATATATGAATTTAAGCTATGTAAAGCCAAAACTTTGCCAACTCCCTTTTATTACTGCTAAACCTTAGGCTGCGTCTCAATACAACCACTCCACATACCCCTTAGTAGGAGGAGCTTTTTGGTTTTAATTTTAATTCAATTTAATTTTCGTAACTAGTCCGCTGCCGCACACTGCCTAAATAAAGAACTACTCAAAGTCATCTGTTGGTCAGCAAAAAATTACTTAAAAAACATAACATAAAATCAGCACCATAAAGGCTAAAATGGAACCAAATTAAGAAAATCAGAACTAAAACTGATCTATAAAGTTGCATACATCTCTTGTCGTGATTTTGTTATATATCTTGGGTCGTGCGACACAGCAATGACATCTCATAATATTGCAATCCAATAATTTTTGTGTAGATTGGCAGTCCTGACAGGTTGGATTCACGTGATGTCACAACATTCTGAATAGTTCAACATTGACGTGGTGCACCTACAAATATTGTGGTGGTTACTATGGTAAATGTCAAAATGTCACTTCTGGGCCTACTCCAATGTAACAAAAACCAGCACCAAGTTTAATTTCAGTGTATTCTCCATCATTATGTTCTCATAAAGTAGTCCATAAGTGGTGACCATATTCAAAAAGGTGTATGATGTTGACCCGTGGAATAAACATTCTGGCAAAAGTTGAATTTGATGAAGATGTCTTTTCCATTGAATTATATTGGAGACATCTGAAATTAAGACAATCAAATGAAACAATGTAAAGGCAGCCCATTGAAATTGATCTAGGAGATAAAATTAGTCTATTTTATTGCATGCCTTATAGTCATAGAGTTTTGTTTAGATATTCTATTATTTATCCTTATTTCATGTTGCACAGTTGTACCAGAAAACATTCCTAGTTTGTGAACTCCTCACTAACAAGGGCAATAAACCAAATACTGATTCTGATTTTCTAGTCAAATCAACATTTTACTCTGTTGAACAAAACACAGTTATCAATTCATTACATTTTTACTTATTTTACATCCCTAATTTAATTGAATAAACGAATGTGCCATAAAATAGTCAGATAGGGATAGCGAATAGGTTACAAGATAACATAGAACTTAAGGACACTCAATATTTAACATTTTATGTAATAACTGTAAATAACTTGTATTTCTCTATCAATGCAAAATTGTGTGCATGACAATTCACTTGGAATGGAAAGAGTAAGTGGGACATTATCTAAATTGGTGAAATGCAGGACAAAAGTCTAAATGGCTGTGCAGTACAACAAAAGGAGGGGGCAGGTGGTCACCATAGTCTTGCCTAAAGCTGTCATCTTGAAGAGATTACAGTAAAATGTAGAGGTAATGGATGAACTAGTTATGGTTAGACTTTGTCATGAATTAATTTGAACAAAGGCTAGTCACAACTGATGATGAACTTTAAATAAATCCCATGCAAAATCAACAAAACCAATAAAGCTGCAACGAAACATAAAGATACACGGGACTTGGTAGAAAAAGTAGCGTTTATCGGTGGAGTATTTTAGTAACAATCTAAGTTTAAGATGCATCGCTATCCTTTATGAGTATGCTAACGTTAGTATGCTAGCCGTAGTGGCGCACTCACTTCAGCCCAGGTTGGCTTCTTCCCGCTCGGATTTTGGAGATTTTTATCGGGGATCCGGTGATACAACTGAGAGCCGCGGATATTCTCAGAATCTGTCCACCCTATGAATGAAAACAACGGGGAAAGTCAGGGAAAGGCAGCGACAGAGGGGGGAAATAAAGCGCGGCTTAGCGAAATTCAGCTAACCCTGCGCATTCATTTAAAATTCACCGCAGTTAGCACGTGGCTAGCATTGATGAGAATTTCTAAATTACCATAAGTGTTTGTACGGAAATGAAGCCGGTTTTGTACTCACTCCTTCCATCACACTCCCGTCTATCTCCAGAGCCGTTGACTCCATTTTAAATCGCAGTGATCTCTTAAATAAAGCCCGTGAAAGATTCAGAATGGTGCTAGCTTCTGCGCTGGTTTGCGTTTGTGATGGTCGTCTGCTTCTGGGGGGGTGGAGTTCTTCTTCTTCTTGTATGTTTGTTGGCGGTTGGCGACCAGTTTTGGGGCATTACAGCCACCTATCGGGCTGGAGTTGAACCATTGAGAATGGTCAGAGGGAAACTCAGATATCATGTTTAACACTAGAAGTCCCACTACACAGGCCTTCTGGTGACTCCTCGAATCTGTAAAAGCACAATTGGAGGTAGAGCCTTCAGCTACCAAGCTCTGGTTTTTACGGAATCATCTTCCAGCTTATATTAAAGAAGCTGAAAAACTTTCTACATTCAAGACTAGGCTTAAACGTTCCTCTTCTAAAAAGCCTATGGTTAGCTGAGCTACAACTCTAAACTCACAGCCTAAAGCTCACCTAGCTATTCACACGATGTCCCCTGTCTCCTGTCCCACTCCCCCTTCGGAGTGGCATCTGTTTCAGGCGACTATCGAACCGGATTTTGTGATGGACTTTGGCTCTGCAGTCTCAGCGATGGTCTGGAGTTCAGCTCTGCAGTCTATGGACTTCAGCTCCTCAGTGTCCGGTTGTACCTTGCCAGCCGGACTTCAGCTCTGCAGTCACCCATCTGGTGACAAAACTAACTTGATTCATTGATTCATTGATTATTGTAGAAAATATGGGATGTTAGAAATGTTTTAGGAAAGTTAAGAATAACATATTAAGAATATTTAAAAGTAATGCTTAAAGCAATTCTACTTAAAAAGAAGTTCACGAGCAAGAACCACAACCTCTAATTGGAGTCAATTGAACCTTATTAAACAAGTAAGGAAAAATGATTGAAGATGGCCCATAGGGGCCAGCAACGTCATTTAAATACAAAAGTAGAAACGCACATTACAATAACAAAACGACATTACATTAACAAAAACGACATTACATTAACAAAAACGACATTACAAAACAAAAACGACATTACATTAACAAAACAACATTTAGCAGCACCGGAAATGGTCAAACCGGAAACGGCACGGATGTTCGTCAAAATAAAAGCTCAACTTCAATATTAAAATGTTAAAGTGTTTATGAAGAGTTTTATCATTTTAACCACAACATGCCCTTCGCTATTAGTAATTATAATGGCCATACAAATATGGAGAGCAAGACGCATCGAGCAAGACGATGTCTGGATTTAACTTAACGTTTTTGTTCTTGCAATGTCGTTTTAGTTTATGTAATGTGGCCCCTATGAGCCACCATAAAGATTGAAGATGAACGTAGTAACAATGTCCCCACCCCCCCCACACACCTAAATGATGAAAGCAAGAAGAAAGTAGAAGGAGGGGTGTGTGGGAGGAGTATGTAAAAGGACAATCAGGAGAGGTGTATTTATATGACAGGAACCGGAAAGGACAAGTGCGAGGTGTGGTCCTGCTCCCAAACTTAAGCTAACAACCTTATTCTTTAATTGGGCTAAATTAAATAAGCAAATGTAATGATTGAAGACAAGTGTGGGACAATGGCAGCATGGGACGATGGCAGCGTGGGACGGTGGCAGTATGGAGCAACGTCCGTTTTGTGTCATGGAACTGAGTGTAAAAGGGGGGACCTCCACTAGTTAAGTGGAGGTAGCAGGTAGTGGCATGGCTGACCCAGAACATGTCATTTGCTGAGAAGATGATGAACGTTGGAAAGCTTACATTGCTGAGAGCAAGCGAGATAATGATACAAACAAGCAGCGATGGCAGAGGGAGTATGATGAAGGGAAAGCTGCCAGTGACTCCACAGGAAGCTGAAATGGAGTAGGATGGTCTGTGACATTTGAGAAATATAACTTGGATGCTGTGGACAAACAAAGAAGAAGCATCTCAATACCCCATGATGCTCAGAATGGGCCAAAGATGGTATCTTGAAGCCTTGGAATGAAGAGGGATGAAGCTGGAACGGCATCTCGGTTCTTCAAGACGCACTGAGGATGGCATCTCGGAGCCTCAGCCAGAATGAATCAATTAAGAGGTCGATGTGCCATAGATAACAAAAGATAAAGCAAGCTGGGGATATCAAAGCTGTTGTGTGAGGACAACGACTTCAAGGTGAAGGCAGCGACAGGGACCATGAGTGTGAAGGCGGCGCCAGAATGAGGGCAAGGCAGCGACTGGAAGCCCAAGGGCAGGGACGACGAGAGCGAAGGATGTGACAGGGATGTCACAGTAAAGGCAGTGCCTGCATAAGGGCAAGGCAGCAAGCAAAGCGACAAGTGCTAAGGCTGCAGCAGGGATGACGAAAGGGGACTGCAGAAGTGATGTAGATGAAGGCAGCACCAGTGGCAAATGCAGGTGAAGGTAGCACCATCATGACTTTGGTGAAGGCAGCAGCCGGGGCGGGGGCGGAGGCTGAGAGCAGAGGCTGAGGAGGGGACAGCGAGGGCACAGGCTGCAGCGGGGACGACGAGGGCAAAGGCAGCAGCGGTGATGTTGAAGGCAGTGGCGAGGACATTGAAAGTGAAGGCAGTGGCGGGGACTTGGAAGGTCAAGGCAGAGACGGCGAAGGTCAGGTAGCAGCAGGGACAGTGGCAGCCAGGTACAGTCAGGGACAGAAAAGAGAAGACAGATGGAGGACAGAAAGAACTTTGAGGAGAGGGAAATGAGACCTGGCAACAGAAAAAAAACTACAAACTTCAGTAAATTCATCAACACACAATGAGCATAAGCTCCTCCTGACGTGAGCAGCACATGCCCATGCCTCTTGAGTTAGTGACAGCAGGAGTTCAAGCAATCAATTAGAAGCACGTGAAGCGAGTTGACGCAAGAGCGCACACATAAACGGACATTCAGGAGAGGGTCCAGGTGTATTTGTAGGTCAAGAGCTGGGAAGAACATGCATGAGGTGTGGTCCTGCTCCTGAATTTAAGAGAACGACCTTATCTTCATTAAAAAGGAGCAACCCAGTTAATTACTCAAGTAAGAGTAAAATCTTGGTATTTTTAAAGAATATTCCATAATTATCTGTGTGTCACAAATGAACCAATATGAGAACCAATATGAGAACCCAAAAGACCTAGCCTGGGCACGCCCATGCCCCGCCTCCTGCTGTATTTCATTTCTCTCTGAGACAGGGCCTGGATACGAGCTAGGCATGCTACATGTAGCCCGCCAGGATCCTCGGCAGAGCAAGGCGGGACAAGCCGATGACGTGTACTTTGCGACACTTTGAGCGTGTAGTTTGTTTTGCTTCCGTATCTTATGCTACGCTCCCACCGCACGCATTCAGGGCGGGGGGAGACTCCAGATTCAATTCAATCAAAAAGGCTGACTCAAGTCGAGCCTCTTGCGGCGCTCCCTATGGAGCTCCGGGGGAGCTAGCTTTGTAGCGGCCGCTCGAAGCTAGCTCCATGGAGAAGCTAGCTCCGCGGCCCGCTGCGCGCACTCTCGTCACAGCTCCCCGTCCGTGCATACCATGCACATAGGTCCGTCTCGGACCCGCGGACCGGGCAGGACCAGGGCAATAAATGGTAAGGGCTATTAAATTTTATCATATTATTCAGCTGTACACTTCTTGGTCACGCTACTTAGATCATCACGTAGCATTGATACAATTGGCTAAAAGCTTCGCACAGACGCTTATGACAGACACTTGTATCGTCCAATAAACGGCTCTGGACGGTCGTTAACCACGCCTCATTTTGGCCTCTTCCCCAGACTCACATCTCACTTGAGATTTAGTCAGGTGTTAACCAGCAAAAGTTATATTTTGCTGGAGCAACAAACCCGGTGAGTATTAGGCTTGAGGGAGCTGGACCGAGGAGCACAGGTGAATAGTAGGCCAGAGGGAGCTGGACCGAGAAGCACAGGTGAGTAGTAGGCCAGAGGGAGCTGGACCGAGTAGCACAGGTGAGTAGTAGGCCGGAGGGAGCTGGACCGAGAAGCACTGGTGAGTAGTCGGCCAGAGGGAGCTGGACCGAGGAGCACAGGTGAGTAGTAGGCCGGAGGGAGCTGGACCGAGGAGCACAGGTGAGTAGTAGGCCGGAGGGAGCTGGACCGAGGAGCACAGGTGAGTAGTAGGCCGGAGGGAGCTGGACCAAAGAGGCCTTCTTAATACGAGGTAGTTATGTGCCTTTCATACCGAGGCTTCAGTGCGTGGACCAAGAATTCCAGAGAGAGTTTGACGAAGCTTGCCTCGGAACGCGCCTTGATGACTTATGAGGTGACGTCCGAGGCTTTGCAGAGCAGCCGCACGTCACTGGTTCAGGAAGTAGTTCACTGGTTTGGAGCACTATTAGAAATAAAAGGCACCCTGAAACGCAATGGATTCCCCCTTCATACTCCGTGTATTTCTGCTGCTGCCCTTCATTTTCGATTTGATAGACTTCTTTTTTGCGATAGAACCTGCAAGTAAAAGATTTTTGTTCATTTGGGAACATTTTGACTTGATTTCACCCAATAAGGTTAGCTAGCTAACGTTATAACCGTATCATACAATAACATATCTCACAAAATTGGACTTCACATTATGATTACATGTGAATTGATTAACTCACTATTTATTCCGAAAACCTAAATATTTTTAAAGGTGAAGTGTCTGCTATGTGCCAAGGAGTTGGGTTATAACAACAACACCTCATCAATACTATGGCACTTCAGATCCTTGCATAGCCAGGAGGATGCAAACCAAGGACAATCAGGTTCATGAAGGTATTCTAATTAAAAATATACCATGTAATTACACTTTGTAAGATAGCTACATATATAAGCTTAACATGTATATATTTTTTTTCATTTTGGTGAGACAGTGGACATATCTGAGGTGTTGGTAGACATGATTGTCGAGGATTGTCAACCCTTTTCTTTTGTTCAGGGCACTGGTTTTCGGAAACTGGTCAAGGCCTTGGCACCATCTTATGTTCTACCTACAAGGCAGGTATGTATGTGAACACATGAAGCATTTGACACCACTTTTGTCAGTTAACCCATTTGAGAATTTTCTTTTAGGCTTTGAAAGCTATGGTAGATCAAAGGTCCAAGGAAGTCAAAAAGAAAGCAAAAGCCAGTGTGACAAAAGCATCAATTGTTTGCCTGACTTCTGACATGTGGACTTCCATTAACACTGATGCTTACCTGGCAGTCACATGTCACTTTCTAGATGACACTTATTCACTTCAATCAGTTGTACTAGGGGTGCAACATTTCCCTGAGGAGCATACAGTTGTGAACTTAGCTAGGGTGAAGACCTTTCTCATAGCCGAGTGGGGTGTTAAGATTACTTGCCTGGTGACAGACAGTGCCGCGAACATGGGTGCGTGTGCCAGAGAGCTGCATCTGCATCACATCATTTGTGTGGAGCATACCTTAAATTAATTGTAAAAAAGTCCCTGGACCAAAATGAAGAACTGTCTAGTATTTGTAGTAACTGTCAGAAAATAGTTGCATATTTTAAGAGCAGTACCACTGCAAAGGTAAGATGAATCTTATAAATTCAGGCTGCTGTATTGATACATACAGTGGGGTTCGAAAGTTATTTTCATGATTTTCTTTTATAAATCATTGGTTCTTAGGATTAAAAAAATCAGTTAAATATATCACATAGGAGACGA
>JAADKR020286418.1:0-17342 GCA_011763505.2 Lythrypnus dalli | reverse complement strand
GTGTCTGTATATATCTACATATCTATCTATATGTGTGTATATATCTACATATCTATCTATATATCTATGTGTATACAGTATATACTGTATATATATGTATACAGTTGTGTTCAACATAATAGCAGTCCAATCAGACTAACCAGATTAATCCAGAATTTTTGTTGCATATAGCTGCATGGCAAACAAATTACCAGTAGGTGCAGTAGATTCTCAGAAAACCAACAAGACCCAACATTTGTGGGTCTTGTTGGTTTTCCCTAGTAAATTGAATTATACATAATCAAAATTTAGGTCTAAACTTACAGCATGTGTATCAGTGATCTTGGTCTACAGCATTTTCAAAAAATAATTTACAATAAATATATATTTATGATTTTTAAATTAAGATGGATTATTATTCACTTCACAGTGTTTCAATTGTATTTTATGGTCAATGTGATTAAAAAAAAAGAAAAAGGAAATTGGCCTCAAAAATCGGCTGTGGATATCAGCCATCGGCTGACAACATTTTTAAAAATCAGCATCGACATCGGCCTGAGAAAAAACCCATATCGATCGACCTCTGTTATGGAGTGGCCAGCCCAATTCCCGGACCTTGATTCTATCAAGAACTTGTCGGGTGACATCAAAAATTCTGTTTCTGAAGCAAAACCAGGAAATGTAAATGAATTGTGGAATGTTGTTCAATCATGTTGAAATGGAATAACCACAGTGCCACAGTTGGTTGACTCCATACCAGTTATAAAAATCTGTGGTCATACAACCAAATATTAGATTAGTGATGCACAGGATTTCTAAATCTGACAAACAAAAGTTTAGTACTAAATAGTTTTGAGTTTGTAAAGTCAACGGCAGACACTGCTATTTTTTTTTAACTCACCCCTTTCAACGAATTGCCCAATTGTCACAGCCTTAACAGCTTTCATATCACAAATGCTGGGTCTTGTTGGGTTTCTGAGAATCTACTGCACCTACTGGCAACTTGTTTGCCTTGTAGCAATAAAAATATACAAACAATCTGGATTAATCTGGTTAGCCACATTGAACTGCTAACATATTTTTGAACACTACTGTATATCGATAGGTACATAATATATATATGTTCATAATATCACTCACAAGTGCAATAAACAAACAGTTTTGATATTAACAGCTGCTCTTAGGGTTAGCATAATTTTCTCATTGCATTGGGTTGGGTTCGGCTTTAGCCGAAATAGACCTTTTAACTTACCGTTTACTGTTCGCTACTTCCCATGGATGACACTGCCGATATTGACATGCTACTTTTGTATTTTCTTCGCATTTACACAGTCTAACAACGATCTAACAGCGATCTATTGGTATGTCAAAGATGTTCTTTCCTTTAAAATACTGCTTCTACTGAGACGAACGCAAATAATTTAGCCTCAACGGCCTCAACGGGGCCGTCACCCCCAAGAATCTATGTCAGAATTCTAGCACTTCAAGATAATGCAGCATGAACAAAAACGACTTTAAAGCTAAATTAAGTAACATTTAGCCCAAAATATTTAGGCGAAAACAATGTATATTTAACGTATTTTGTCCAATATATCAATACAATCGATTATTTTTATTATACAATTTATGTAACATCGATGTGTGGCCTGGATCGAGGCAAACTAGTCGATCAATGTAGTGGATCAAAGACATTAAACATTGATATATATTCCCATTCATAAATGTCAACATGTTTTGTATCCATGTCGTACGTCTGACGCCCCACATTAATATGTAATCCAAATATGGTAATTTCCTTTCTTAGAATATCCAGAGGCGGACAAAGGCAAAACATCCTGCGCATGTGCAGATGTTCCAAAACAAAAGAACTAATTTCCCCGAATAAGGTTTTCCTTGCACTCTTGAATATCTTAACTTTAGTAGTACAGGCTTCAAACTTTCCAGTATTGGACTTAACAAGATCAACAACCAAGTTTTTTTTTTTCACACGCAATTGTTAATATCTAATTCCTACCCAATTTAATGAATTATTGCATTTACTTAATTAACTTGAATTATTTAGTTTTTTTTTTTTTCCATTATTTAGTTTTCGTCACTCAAAATATAAACATTTGGCAATTTTATTTTTATGTGAAACAATAAAATGACAGAAAACTTGGATGCATGTTTTCCTCATATTTATACAGTGGGACAAAAAAGTGTTTAGTCAGCCACCAATTGTGCAAGTTTTCCCACTTACAAAGATGAGAGAGGCCTGTAATTTTCATCGTAGGTACACTTCAACTATGGGACACAGAATGGGGGGAAAATCCAGGAAATAACATTATAGGATTTTTAATGAGTTAATTGGTAAATTCCTCTGTAAAATAAGTATTTGGTTTCACAGACATGTACCTTCTTTTTAAAGATGCTCCTCTGTCCACTCATTTCCTGTATTAGTGGCACTTGTTTGAACACGTTACCGTACAAAAGACACCTGTCCACAACCTCAAACAGTCACACTCAAAACTCCACTATGGCCAAAGAGCTGTCAAAGCACACCAGAAACAAAATTGTAGACCTGCACCAGGCTGGGAAGACTGAATCGGCAATAGGTAAGCAGCTTGGTGTGAACAAATCAACTGTGGAAGCAATTATTAGATAATGGAAGTCACACAAGACCACTGATAGTCTCCCTCGATCTGGGGCTCCATACAAGATCTCACCCGGTGGGGTTAAAAGGGTCACAAGAACGGTGATCAAAGTCCAAGAACCACATGGGGGGACCTAGTGAATAACCTACAGAGAGCGGGGACCAAAGTAACAAAGGCTACCATCAGTAACACACTATGCCAGGGACTCACATCCTGCAGTGCCAGACAAGTCCCCCTGCTTAAGCCAGTACATGATCCAGAAGAGATTGGGAGAATGTCATATGGTCAGATGAAACCAAAATAGAGGGGTTTTTTTTGTGAAAACTCAACTTGTCGGGTATGGAGGAGAAAGAATGCTGAGTTGCATCCAAAGAACACCATACCTACTGTGAAGCATGGGGGTGGAAATGTCATGCTTTGGGACTGTTTTTCTGCAAAAGGAACAGGACGACTGATCCGTGTAAAGGAAAGAATGGGGCCATGTGTCGTGGGATTTTGAGTGAAATCCTCCTTCCATCATTGAGGGCATTGAAGATGAAGTGTGCCTGGGTCTTTAAGCATGACAATGATCCCAAACACACCACCCGAGTAACAAACAAGGGGCTTCGGAAGAAGGTCTTGGAGTGGCCTAGCCAGTCTCCAGATCCCAACTCAATTTCCTTGCCTAGGACTAGTCACTAGTCACTAGTCCTAGGCAACAAGGACTAGAGACTAGTCCTTGTTGCCTAGTCACTGCCCCAAAACGTCACTGCTCAAGAGGAGATGTGCATGGAGGAATGGGTCAAAATACCAGCAATAGAGTGTGAAAACATTGTGAAGACTTACAGAAAACATTTGATCTCTGTCATTGCCAACAAAAGGTGTATAACAAAGTATTGAGATGAACTTTTGTTATTGACCAAATACTTATTCTCCACCATATTTTGCAGATAAGTTCATTAAAATCAGACAATGTGATTTTTGGATTTTTTGTCTGTCATAGTTTAGGTGTACCTGAAAAAGAAAATTCCATGCCTCTCATTTTTTTAAGTGGGAGAACTTGCACAATTGGTGGCTGACTAAATACTTTTTTGCCCCAATGTAGCTACAGCACATCGGTATCTGTACATTTATTTTTTTTCTTATTCACTTGCATTGCGTGGCTCTGTCCCGTGGCACTGAGTCCGTGAGAATCTTCCGCATGTGCATGCTCCTCACACATGCACACTCACCTACACACAGAGACAGGGGCCTAATTGAAACAAAGTCGATGTGGCCTTTTCAGAAGCTGGTGCATCTTGTCTGTGAATATCAGGCCAATATATGGTGTACTATGGATCTGATGACATGTAGATGGCAGTAGTGTGCTCTGTGGATGAGCGATCATCATATAATCGCGGGAAGAAGACGACAAGACAGAGTGCCGGGCACGGTAGTGGCAGTGGTGATGGTGCTGGAGATCGCTTGTCCCGGGTTTCTCTTAGAGAGCTTTTTGCGGTTCAGATGCCGAGGGAGGTATGGACAGCGCTCCAGGTGGAGCCGAAGCGACACAAACGGTCAGCTCTTTTGAGAGTTTAAAAGTTCATGAATGTTTCAAATAAATCTTTATTTTGGCATCTAAAGCTATTTTCTCAGTGTTGTTTTTATTGTTATAATTGAAGGAAACCAATGTTTAGGTGTCAAAGGTGTCACTAAAGCAAAAAAAATATTAGCATCAAAATCACTATTTGCTTAAAATTTAATTTCTGGTGAAACCACTCTATGTTCTACAGAGACAAAAAAAAATCTGATGAAAGATGAGAGTCTGATCTTTCTTTTGGTGGTTAAAGCTTTTTCATAGTCATAGTACACAATATTCTGTGGGTCTTGAAAGATGGGTTAAAATTCACTGAAACGGCTGGCACTCAATGAGTTAATAAGGAGAATATGTTGATTTTATAATTAAGTGATTTGGACTAGTACAGAAGATGTGGGATCGACTCTGGGAGGTGCGTGTGTCAGTATAATGAACACAAACACAATGGTTATGTTGTGGTGGCTGGTAGAATAACATGTGATTGATAAATACCCGAAACATATTTACCAATCTGCAAATGTTTGTTCAAGTTAGTTTTTCTGAAGAAATTCTATGTTACTTATTTGTCCACATGTAACCATATTTCGCCCACAGGATCAACAACAACTACAAAAAATACACAGTCCAGTCCAGGAGGAAAACCCTGGTGTGTCCTGGCTCCACGCCCATTCACCCGTTGGTGAGAATTCAGTTTGCCAAAGAATAGAATAGATTGCCTTTTATGGTCATTATACTCAGTGCAATTGAGATTTAAAGCAGCTCCAGTGTCAGTGCAAATGCCTTCAGAAATATACAAGAGAAATATACCAAAAATATACAATATAAACAGGAAGGGTGTAAAACAGTGCAAAATAGTCTAGGAAGAGGGTGAGGGTCTGAGGGTGATAAGGTGCACAGTCCAGTCCTGAGAACGCTTCATGGTCGAAAAGTGACATGTTAATTGTTCCAGAGAGAAGAGCTAGCCTGTGAAGTTATCCCTTTTGACTGTTCAGAGGTGTTCTGGCATTGTGGAAGAAACTATTCTTCAGTCTGTCTGTCCTAGACCTGATGACCCTGTAGCGCTTTCCCGACTGCAGCAGTCAAACACTTCAGGGCCAGGGTGGGAGCTGTCCTGTCCGTTGTATTTTTTGAGGAGTCTCAAGAAGTGCAGCCGCTGTTGAGCCTTCTTGATTATTGCTGTGACATTCTCTGTTGAGGATATGTTGCTGGAGATGAGAACGCAGAGAAACCGGAAGGTGTGGACCCTCTCCACACACTCCCCGTTGTTGTGAAGTGGGGCCACGTCAGTCCTGTGTTTTCTTAAGTCGACGATGATCTCTTTGGTTTTCTTGGTGTCTGTAGGCTGCCTTGTCCCCCTTTGAGATGAGTCCGACCATGGCAGTGTCATCAGCGAACTTCACTATGAGGTTGTTGTTGTGGGTCGGACTGCAGTCGTGGGTGTAGAGACAGTACAGGAGGGGGCTCAGCACATAGCCTTGTGGGGAGCTGGTGGTGTGGGAGGAGGAGAGGTGGGGCCCAAGTCTCACAGTCTGGGACCAGTTGGAAACAAATCCATAATCCAGGTGTATGTGAGAGAAGGAAGGCCAAGAGAATCCAGTTTTGTGATGAGAATGTCCAAGATTATTGTGTTAAAGGCAGAACTGTAATCAACAAAGAGGATCTGGCCGTAGCTCTGCTGTTGCTCCAGGTGGTTCAGGGCAAAGTGGTGAGCTACAACGATGGTATCCTCAGTGGATCTGTTTGCCCGATATGCAAACTGAGGTGTGGGTTGAGATCAGGGGGGAGAAAGTCCTTTATGCGCTGAAGAACTAGTCTCTCGAAGCACTTCACTATTGGGGTGAGGGCCACCAGCCAATAGTCGTTCAGGCTGGTGACGGGAGACGTCTTCGGCAAAAGGATAATTTTGCTGATTTCAGGCAGGACGGAATGACTGTCTGGACCAAGGAGAGGCTGAAGATCCTGGTGGGGGTGAGCTGGTGGGCGCACGCTCTGAGCACCTTGCCAGGAACTCTGTCTGGGCTGACAGCTTTCCGAGGGTTCACTGCCAGGAGCACCTGTCTGACATCATACTCCTGTACAGTGAGTGGAGTGGTGCAGGAGCCTGGTAGAGGCAGGGCTGGGACTGATGACTGATGTTCGATGTGATAACTCAAAGTTCCTATGCTAGCGGCGCACTCAGGTCTCCTATTGGAGACCTTTATAGTTAGTGATGTGCTGTATGCCCTGCCACACCTCCCGTGAATTATTGCTTGACAGGTGGGACTCTATTTGGCTTTCAATATTCCTTTGGTCAGGTCAGCACGAGCAACCCTGTACAGAGCTCTGTCCCCTAACTCGAAGGCAGTGTCGCGGGCCCTGAGGAGTGAGCGGACCTGGTTTCTGGTTGGGAAAAACCCAGATGATTTTGTCCACAGTCACATTCTCGATGCAGAGCTTGATGTAGTCAGTACCGTTCCTGTGAAGGTGTCCAGGTCCTGATCGTCAAATACAGTGGGGTGCAAAAGTTTACCCAACCATGTTAATTTTCATGATTTTCCTTCATAAATCATTGGTTCTTAGGATAAAAAAATCAGTTAAATATATCACATAGGAGACGTACACAGTGATATTTGAGAAGTGAAACGAAGTTTATAGGATTTCCAGAAAGTGTACAATAATTGTTTTCACCACTCACTGTTGAAGAGTATCCATGATAGAAATTACAGACTTCTAAATGCTTTGCAAGTGGGAAAACCTGAGAATTTTGCACTCCCCACTGTATGTATTATAATATTTTATATTTGCTGTTAAAGGCACAATTTCTACGAGGGTTACATTTGCAAAAGAGAAGATGTTACAGATGTTTCATTAACAAACTGTACTTAAAAGTATCACTGGACTTACACTAAATAACCTCAGCTACATGACACAGGATGCTGTTAGTAATAATGTAAAAAACTCGCACATAAAGAGATCTGATCATTAAAAAAATAATTACAAATGCTGCATGTCTTACAAGTTATTATATTACACTTTTACTTAAACTAAAACACAAACACACATCCTCAACAGTAGACAATATTATTTCATTACTTTAGATCCCAGTGATAAAATAATTTCTGTCACAGCCTCGACTGGTTTATGCTAGCATTAGCATAAAACCCCTAGCTGCAGTTTTTTGTTTGTTCCCAGAGTTATATTGAGCAATTGGATTGTCCTCGTTCTTGCCTTTTAAATAAGCTACATCATGTCTAATTTCACATAGATTAAGATGGGGAAAGTTTTGTTCTAAAACTGAGAGCTAAAACGGGTATCGGTTCAGTATCGGATATTTGGAACCGATACCCGATCCCATACCAGTATCGGATCAATGCATCCCTACTTTAGTTATTCTTTTGCTTTGACCCATAGCGTCTGTCACAGCCTCGATTGGTTTATACTACCATTAATATACTGCTGCTATCTGCTAGCTTGCGCAGGGATCAAAAATGAGTTTCCTGATTTCCTTGAATTCAGTCGGTTCTGAGTTTCAAAATGAGTTGCAGCATGCTCATTTTCATGTACATTAAGTTGATGAAAGTTATGCTTTGAATACTGTGAGAGTCATAATTTGCATTGGTTTAGTATTAAATATTTGGAATCAATACCCAATATTGTATTTTTCTAGTAGCAGGTTCCACTATCCAATATCAGTATGAAATCTAAAATTAATCGTTATGAGCTCCCCGGAGAAAGGGAAAAGATTGTCAGGTTTAGTTATTCAGTGACACCCGCAACCATAAAAATCATAGAAATGTCATTCGATCCTGATGTATGGGTACAGTACAGTACAGGAATACTGCTAGTCCTGTTAGCATGTAATTTCCCTATATTTATTAGCATTGGTCATCAAACATTGCAAATTAACCAGATATTTTCAGCTGGTGTCAATTCATTGAGCACATTTAGGAGAGATCAAATCTTTTTTAGAAATTATTTATTAAATTAAATAAAATGAATATGTAGACCTCTTGAGATTGTACTTTAGATTAAAAAACAGCTTTGAAAAGTGTCCTCCGTGGTAAATGCTGCGTTCTATACCAATACAAATGAATGGTGAAGCCCGTCCCTATATTAAAGTATAGCGAGGTATTACATATCTGTTTTATGAAATTTTTATTATGTCCATAGTTTTTCTATCATTAACATATTATAAGATGAGGTTTATTGACTACTGGATTATATAATGTACTACTGTACATTACAGTATTACTACTGTAACGTGCTGCTCACTGGACTCTAACGAGCTGTCAAACATCTACAGAACATCCAGAACGCTGCTGCTCGAGTCTAGCCTGGTTAACACCTGACTAAATCACAAGTGAGATGTTAGTCTGGGGAAGAGGCTAAAATAAGGCGTGGTTAATGTCAGTCCAGAGCCGTTTATTGGCCGATACAAGTGTCTGTCATAAGCGTCTGTACGGAGCTTTTAGCCAATCGTATCAATGCTACGTGATGACTTATGTAGCGCGACAAAGAAGTGTACAGCTGATAATACTATGATAAAACTTAATAACTCTTACCATTTATTGCACTGGTCCTGCCCAGATCCACGGGTCCAAGACGTATCTACGCGCATGGTGCACACGGACAGGGAGCCTTGGCCTACGCGCAGCAGGCCGCGGAGCTAGATCGGCCGCTACGAAGCTAGCTCCCTATGGAGCTCCCCCGCCGGAGCGCCGCAAGAGGCTCGACTCGAGTCCGCCTTTTTGTTTGAATTGAATCAGGAGTCTCCCGCCGCCCTGGAAGCGTGCGGTGGGAGTGTAGCGTAAGACACGGAAGCAAAACAAACTACACGCTCAAAGTGTCGCAAAGTACACGACATCGGCTTGTCCCGCCCTGCTCTGCCGAGGATCCTGGCGGCTACATGTAGCATGCTAACCTTGTTTCCAAATGCCGCGGGAGGCGGGTTATGGGCGTCCCCAGGCTAGCTCGAGTCCTGAATAGAACCAGAAAATGTGACCATATTAGTCCAGTGCTCAGGTCTCTGCACTGTCTCTGCACTGACTTTAAAGCACTTCTGCTTGTCTACAAGTCACTTCATGGTCTCGCTCCAAAGTACATCTCAGACATTTTGGAACGATATGAACCACCTCGGGCTTTGAGAATCTCAGGGAGGACTAAACACGGGGAGGGCGCATTTCAGGTTTACGCTGCTAATGTCTGGAATTCACTTCAACCCTGACCATGTTCAAATCCAGGCTGAAAACAGTTTTTTTAGCTGTGCATATGAATGCTGATTTTATCTGCTCTTCTCACTCTTAATGTAATTATTTAATAATTTTATTTTCTTTCTCTGTTAATTGCATCTGCCTTCTGTAATTTTATTCTGTGAAGCACTTTGAATTGCCTTGTGTATGAATTGTGCTCTACAAATAAACTTGCCTTGCCTATAATGTGGCATTTACCTTGGACAACACTATACTCTGCTAATGTTTATCCAGAGTAAAATCTCAAAAGGTCTGTACATTTATAAATAATTTCTAACAAGGCTTTGATATCTCAGAAATGTAGTTGATGGGTTGACACCAGCTTAAAACATTTGGTTTGTTTATCATTTCCAATGTTTCATAGTACTAACAGCTACAGGAAAATTGCACTGAGCAGGCTAACAGCCTCTGAAAACCTTACTGGACTAGCCATCTTACTAACTGTATGCATTTGCAGCAACAAAGTCAGATAGCTAGCAGATAACTAGCTTCCTGAAGCTGACAGAGCAAAGTTAATTGATAAAACTCTAGATGAGACATCACCATAGCAACATATTGAACGAATGGAAAGCTCTTTGTGATTCTCCATTCTACTCAAAGACTCATGTAAACTAACAGGAAATTGTAATTTTCTTCTAACTGACTTCAGTAATGTCTGTTCTCGATTGGAGCCTATGCAAACTTAGTATTGTTCAGAAACAAAGCTACCAAGCTGCATTTATTTGGGCATTATTGTGAGCTGTTTACTACACAAATGCATACATGACCTGGCTCTGACACACTGGGATCCCTCTTTTATACGCCCATCCTCCCGTGTTTGTGCTGCAGTTGGTGTCGGTGAAAAGAAAGCCACTTGTCGCTCGTCCCAGCAGAGCATTAATATTAATGAGGAGCAGGAGCTTTGACCCGCATTCCTGAAGATACCGAGATGCTAACAACCTTCTCATCTGCACCAAGAGGCTGTGTAGTTTACAGCCCATATATTTTCAAAGTAGAGTCAGTTAAAGCGTGTCACTCTGCACCAAAAGAACACCAAAACAACAGCAAAAACACATCCTAACATTTACAAAGTAGAGCCAGGCAAGCCGTGTCACTCTGTACCAAAATGGCAATGAGCGGCCCTATCACAATGAATCAAATCAATCAAATGTCAGGCACATTAGTGTGATTTGTAGCAGTTCACCCCTCTCTTCACAGGGATTACATGGGACATGTTGGTCATCACCATGGCAACACGATGAAAAATACTGCCTAGGTTCGTTTGACTCTTTTGATCAGTGTGAGATAAAGGATTAATCTGATCCAGATTGCAAAGTTTTCATAGTATTATTATTATTATTTGTATAATGGGTGAGTTAGGTGCCTCTTGCATTAGAGTAACATAAAAATTAGGATATGGATATGATTGTTTTTTGTTTTTTTTATTGGGATCAATATGATAGTTTTTTTTTTTATTTTATCGGGACCCCATCAAGGATTTCTCTGCCAATTCAGCGAAAACGCTGACTCAACATTTTGCAACTTTCAATCCAAAATGGTTGACTCTCGGTGCGTCAAGGGGTTTGGCTACCAGGGCTGCCCCATTTTAGTTGTTCGGTTGACTAATTAGTCGATGAAATACAGCATTTTTTGCATCAGTAAAGATGGTCTCAATTTAGCCTGCATCCCCCCATAAGCCTGTGGCACTACTGTCTTACAGAAGTCTAATATTTCATAGTTGGAGTCACAGTCAAGTTTAGGTCCAGTCCAAATGGATGTTGCCGTACAAATATCCACTTTTACTAATTTACTTGAGTGTTTTGTTGCTTTATGCCATTTCTCTCAAACTTCTCATATTTTTTACATTTTTCCTGATGATTTGGGATTTGTTTTGCCTATTTTCTCTCCTTTAATTGTCTGCATTTATCACTGCGTGGCTGCACAAATTTGTGGGTTGGATTCAAAACGATATCATGTGATTATTTTGTCAAAACTGCTGAAATGGAATTTAGAATCTGTAACTCACTAAAGCAGAAATTAAAATCTGCTCTGCATATTCAACTAATTCAGTTATGAAAAAAAATCAAAGATTTTCATCAAACGAGAGGCTTTTTACCCAAATTAAAGTCAATTATTTCAAAAGTTTGTTTTCTTCATGACATTAGAACATGTGCGTTTTTTTCCCCTGATCCTCTATGATCACATCAGAGAAAGCGCGGACAATTATTAGTATCAGTGATGCTTTCCCCACAGAAGACACTATATCTGCCTTAGATCCCAGACTGACACAAAATTAACTGCTTACTGCTTTATTTTGCAGTTTGGTTAAACAATAGAATGAATAGATATGTTTAATTCCGGGGCACTGATTCAAATGTATTAAATTTTAGTATATTTATTACCATATGCAAACTCCAGTATGCGAAGCAACTCGAAATTCTTTTTTTTGTTCTTCAAAGTCACCAAAGTGCCATACGTATTCAGTTTAGCAGCAAAGTGCGTATTTGATTTGAGAACACCATTGTGCCGACTTGGTTCAGCATTACTTGACAACTGGGAAAGTGAGGCAAGTTGCACTGGTGCATTTGTGTCTCCCATAAAAGCAGCTTCACTTGAAATGCCTTCACTGCATCATCCAATCTGAGTCCACCCCACGAATGAAGATGGCTAGCTGTGCAGTGTCAGTCATGTCAGTAGTTTCATCCACAGCAGAAGAGTATGCAATAAAGTCTTTGCTTCTTTCACTCAACTGTGTTCTTAAATCAGTGGCCACTCACAAACTCGATGAGCAAACGTATTTCTACTCAGGCTTAGATTTTCCAGCATCTGCTTTTTGTCTGGACAAACAACATCGCACATCTTGTTCATGCAGCTCTTCAGAAATTCTCCCTCGGTGAATGGCCGAGCTCCTCCGCCACGATAAAACTTGCTTCACTTTGTGATTTTGCGTTGGTAAAAAACGTCTGCTGAAATGTCAGATTCAGCTACAGCTACTTTCTTTATCTTCTGATCTGCATTCAGGTCTTTCAGATTATCCTGATGTTTTGTCTCATAGTGCCGTCTTTAAATACAGCCATCGGTTTTGAAGGGCTCTGTTTTCAGAATGAACTTTTCTCGTTGGCATCATGAGGAGCTAGCTTTGCATTAACTTGCAGCACTAGACTTGATTGACGCGGAAAATGCCTGGTAAGGCAGCTGAAGCGCTGCATTATGCTTTCCAAAGCTTTCCAAAAATATATAGTATATGCATTTGTTAAAATTATTATTATTATTATTTTTTATAGGCCTAGCACCAAACATAAGGGCCTATTGGCGTAAAGCACACAAAAGAAAACCGCCTGAAACGCAGTCACCAGTCTACACGTAAACTTGCCACATCAAACAGTGATCAGGCACACCCCTGGTATGGAAGCCATATACTTGTTATTGTATGGAAATTAATGGGAGCCAATGGGGGCCGTATGGAGGTCCCCCACGGTTGCGTAGGGCTTGTTGAAATCTTTCCTAAAATATGTAATATGTCATAGGCTATATTGTTGTATGCAATAAAATATATATATTTGTAGGTATATTATTCCTTTTTTTTGCTTCTTTCTTTGATCATGAATTTGAGCCCCTGCACATACTGGAAAACTAACATTTCTTTGTCCAAAATCCAAGTCGGGTGAAAAATGTATTTTAATATGTGTTTTATATAAAAAATGGAGCGTCAGCGCCACCTACAAAAGTGAAAATACATTACGCCAATGGGGAGTGGTCAACCTCAACTTTGTTGTAGAGCGAAGACACTTGGTACAAACATTCGTCATGTTACGACAAACAAAAATATTATGACTACGAAAGTCGGCCATTTAGGACTGAGCGTTGCAAAATGCTGAGTTTGCGTTTTCGCTGTTGTCGAATTTTAATGAACTCCTCCTAGGGCGTTTTATTGTTGGTGTATTGGATTTGGTGTATTGGATTTGGTGTACATCATCTAGAGAAATGGGGCATCAAAAGTTATCCAAATCTTTTAGGTAACTTTTACCGTTTCAGAGATTCAGAGCTTCAAGCTTGAAGAGCAATTTTGTAATTTCCTGAAATGAAAAAAATACTTTTGTTTGCACATAAGAGTTCAAATCAAAAAATGGAAATATACGAAATGTTGCCCCTTCACAGCCGCATGCAACAAATATGATACATTGACGCTATGAAGTGAGACAAAAAATTGCATGGAGGATGAAATCATTAGTTTCTCGGAATTGGATCATACTCAGCAGAGACACTGCTGATGGGGTCCCGATCAAAAAAGCCAATCAGAGCTCTATCCTAATTTTTATTGTGTTGCCACAGTGCGAGAGACACAAAAATCTCCCTTTATAGAAAAAATGAATAGTCCCATGAAAACTACATTAATCCTTTAATTCACACTTATAAAAATAGTCAATTGGACCTATGCTGTATTTGTCATGTTGCCATGGTGATGACCAACATATCCCATGTTATCCCCATAAAGAGATGTTGAATTGCTCCAAATCACACAGAGCTCCATCGGACACTAATGTACCTCACATTTGAAACAGTTATGAACCCTTTAGGCCAAAAACCTTTCACTGTAATAAAGTACATCATAATGAGCGCTATAGTGCGCCCTATTGGATAAAGATTTTTTTTAATTTGGAGATGCTGAAACACTTCATTATTAACAAGGCTTTAATATGCTCCAGAATAATAAGTAGTGGGCGTTTAAAAAGGTGAGTGGAGACAGTGGAAAAAATGATGTTTGAATGTTTAATGCAAAGGGTTAAATGCACGAAGTAAAAAAAGCTATAAGATGTAGTGGGGCGGCAATTCAATGCCGCTTGCAGCTTTATTTTCCCCCCAGCCAAAATGCTTTGAGGTCGGGTCTCGTCATTTTCAAGTGAGAAAAATCACAGTTACCAGTTGCTTGGAATGCACCTTGAGAGCTACATACAGACGCTTATGACAGACACTTGTATTGTCCAATAAATGGCCCTGGACAGTCGTTGCTTTTGACTCTTCCCCAGACTGAATCTCACTTGTGATTCAGTCAGGTGTTAACCAGGCTAGCCGACGGTATCTTGGGCGCGTGAAAAAAAAATATGGAATTGGCTTAAATACACATGTTTAATGCAAAAAGGCTCAGCCGCCTGGAAGTTGACCCGAATGCATTTTAGGAAAAGGTCAAGGTCAAGACTGGAGACTGTCCTAAAACATCATTGTAGCTTCGCCCTCTGACACCCATTTTGGATTTAAATCCCAGAGATGATTTCCCTCACCGGATGTTTTAATGAACTAATCCTAGGTTTTTTGGCAAATAAGTTCATACTTTGCCAATACCATCTCGAGACATGGGGCTACAATAATCAGCTGCTTTTTAGTAAGTGTCACGATTGCAAGACTTTTATTCCTCTCTGGTTGGACTACTGATGTCAAATAAAACTGTTGAAGTCAAATAAAACACCAGAGCCAATCAGAAGGATGAATGGAAATTCAAATGCAGTACCTGTTTTTCACCTGTAGATGGAGGTACTCAGATGGTCTTTAGCACAAAATAACTTTTTTAACAACTATGCACTGAAATGACAAACTAATGGCTGGGACCTGTAGACAAGGCTATTAAACATCCATTTATACAGTTTATTAGCAAAAAGAAGTTGATTTGAGGGTGAGCTGCTCTTTATGGGTGTAAAAGTAATATGTAAGAGTAGAGGACAGTAGGAGGACGTGTGGCTCTATATACGTCTCTATAAATAGCGATGAGTCGAGGCGTGACGCTCTTTGTCTTTTTGATTACTGCGTGTAATCAAAAAGACAAAAAAGATCCTGAGCTCTATTGGCTTCACACTCGTTTACTTCAGCACCAATTAGTCGCTCGTCCTAAATGAGTGTATGAAGTCTGCTGAAGTCCAGACACACTCCAAACATTTTGGTTTTTACTGAAGCCCTGAGGGGCGAGGAGTTGCACTTTCTGAGCTCAAGTTGTTCAGAAAATAAGTGAACAGGGAAAACATTACATATACAGATATCAATGTGAAACCTTTGCTGAAAGTTACTGACATAAATGTGAGGAAAAAATGTATGTAAGTTTTCTGTCATTTTGTGTTTTGACTTCAAAAATGGATGAAATTGCCGATATTTTCAGTGACATCTAAATAATTGACAGAGGTTTGTTTTATTTTGTTGGTTTATTAGTTACAAAGATTTTTTTTTTTTGGGATAAGGTTATTAAGTTGTGAGAATATCTGTAAAAAAAAAAAAAAGATCCAAGATTCAATAAATCAAGCAGGAATTAGATATGAACAAATCCTTTTGAAAAACCTTAAGACGTGCAGGTGAAAATATAGATTTTTTATGCATTGGTCGTAGAAATTTGTAGTTTGTTTTGTCCCTAACATGTTATTTTAGCTAGAAATAAATAACTTTTTCTTGTTCTGTAGAGTGGTTTTCTCTCCTAACATGTTGGATTTAATGCCAGAGTTAAAAAAAAATCCAAACTCTTTAGCTGCAATGTGTATTTAATCGTTAGTGAGCCGCAGAAATCCAGGAAGTCACTACGACCGCCACCAGGTCTGTCGCGGTCAGAGAATTTCCCTGCGGTTGATATTGCAAGCAGAAATTGAAGCTCAAACACAATGGTCACAATAAATGCAATATGACCTGCATTATTACATAGAGTTTGCTTTAATAAAAAGACGTTAATTATCTACTTGCAAGGGTATAAAGCCACAATTGAATGCGAACACTGCACTTTAAATTGAAACTAAAGGTGCCACAAATCATCTCAAAACGAGCAGCTATGGTCATTTTTCCTCATTGATTTTCTTCGAGAGGGGGAGGTATGTCGACATTCAATTACAACAAAATTGAGCATTAGAATATCTGTATTTTGTCCTCCCATTTGCAGGATTTTTTAATGGATTAAATATGAGGCGGATACGGCTTAGCGCCCTTCAGCTCGAATGCGCAAGTTAGCATTTGCTATCGTGCACAAGGTCTATTCATTAGAGATGTGCTGTGCCTCATTTCCTCTTTCTTAATTGTCCACATAAAAAGCATGTCACCCGAAGTCTGACTAAAATTAGCTGACTGACTGAACTGTGAGCACTTTAATATTGTGACGATGTTGTAGGCCTACAGAGACAGAGAATGAGACAGAGCTACATGCTACAGCATGGGAGAGAGCTTTGTACAGCTTGCAATGCTTGTCAAATTTCTTCAGCATGGACCGGAATTAATGTAATTTCATGTACCGGTACTTAAACGGACCCATGTCCTTGACCTAATAGTGTGTCGGATGGTTTGGCTGAGGTTGCTGGATGGTGCAAGGATCGATGCGACCTTAAATGTGAGGTATTTCCCCATTTCACTGAAATCTTTGCCTTGTTCAAATTCGCTGGATGTCCTTTTTCATTTGGTCAAAATCCAAAATGCTCCCAAACAGCCGCTTTGATGTTCTGTTTGCTACTTGTTGCTACAGCCATTTTCTCAACATTTCAAGAAACTTTTGGCACAAAACAATTTTGTTTACAATGTACCATATAAGGTAATTTGCGCATGATTACCTTATAGGGTATAGCAAGTGACAGGTTCCCACGCCGCTGCCAATTCCCATCTGCCAGAGGCAGAGAAAAATCCAGTGCATCCGGCACATGCGCAGACGTTTCCAAAATTTAAAGCTCATATTCTCCAAATAAGGTTTTTCCTACACTCTTGAATAACATCTGCACTTTTGTAGCGCTTGCAGGCTCCACACTTACCAGTCTTGGACTTAACAAGATTTTAAAGGTGTTTTCATTTTTTTTTTTTTTTTTACAAGGATTTGTTCATATCTAATTCCATTATTATTCCATTATTTGGATTTTGTTGTTGACAATATAGGCCATTTTGGTAGCCTAGAAACTAGACGCCCCCTAATGGCAGCAAATAGTTTTTGCCTGCCATTGTTGGGTCTAGCGGCCATAGACA
>JAADKR020282422.1:0-17364 GCA_011763505.2 Lythrypnus dalli | reverse complement strand
GTGTAAGTATGAGCTTCCATTATTGACTGTAACATCTGTTCAATAAATATTCTAAAGATCTCTGCCTTTGTTGGTCTGTGTCCAAACAAATGAACCAGGATGATAGGACACTCAGTGGGTGGATCGTCAAAGAAGGGTGATTTCCGACAGAAATGATGCCGGCTTTTGCGAAAGCTCGAACAACAGTGCCAGCAGACACGTTAGCCCAAGCATCTAATAACGACTTTAGGCAAAGTCTTTCTCTTAAAAATCACCATAGGCGGCAGTTTCTGTCCATTTGCGTGGCAGCCAAGCACAACAGTAAACGACGCCTTTTCATACCACCGTGTGATTCACCGGGAGGTCGAAATTGCGCTACTGTAGTCCTGGTCCGGATGGAAAAATGGCACCGTTTCCTAAAACGAAAGCACCACGACGGACCTCCTTGAAAATGTTCATTTTTCATTTCTTCCGCTAGCGTTACTGCTTTTAGTCGAACAATGACCGTCGAAACACTCGCCCCACTCGTTCTTTGCTCGATGATCCACCGCTCGAGTCTTTCCTCCAACTCGGGCCACCTCGCCTTATGTCCGCGGAAACTCAGCTGCGTCTTTAACGTTCTCATGGTGGTCTCAACAACGTCCGCAGTAACAACAACACACATAGGGCGCACCGCACATTTTGAGGGAAACAAAATTATAAAGTTTATATGCGCCTTATAGTCGTGAAAATACGGTATTTGTAACATGAATTTAACATGTGAATTCTCTGTTCTCTGTGTGAGAAATGCCGTTTAGTGGAATGAATACTGTATAAATACTGTATTAAAAAATCCGAAACATCGAGGGCGCGATAAGTGAAGCTTGATATGGCGAGGGAACACTGTAATTCTAAACAATGATTAAAAAAAGAGGCTTTTGGTGTCATATTGAACGCCTTTAAGGCCTTCAATTTGGCATGACCAAATCTCGTTACCAGTTTGCTAATCTCGTCCTGACGATCCGGAGCAGAGCGAGCCGTGGCGCGAATCATGGTGGATGTTTGATTGTCAGTCAGCTTCTTAATGCAGCGCTGGCCGGCCACAATGTTACACACCTAAAGATACGGACACAGATACACAGGTGAGAAAACACAGAACAGCCTGTGATCACAGCAGCAACATGAACAAGGATCAAGGCGAGACTCTGCAGCTGAATATGGATTGTTTCAATATGAAACTCCCGATTTGCTACATGGTGAGATTTGAACGTATCATAGCGTTCATTTATGCATTGTTTCATTAGTAAAGCTTTTCCATATAATTAATTTCTCCACTCTGAGGTATAAAGATATCTTAATTGTATTGTGCAGTTTTCAGAGCTTTCAAAGTTGTTTTTTTTTTTTTTAAATCAATAAATATAAATAGCAAACCTCAACCGTGATCAAAATAAGAATTGGGACAACACTCTTGTCTCTCGTGATTGTGCAAAACAGAGGTAAAGGGGTAAGGGGGAGAATTGAGATGCAGCCCAGCATCAATTTGACCAACAGTTCTCCACGAAGCTAAAGGGACTTTGTATAAAAAAGTATTTTGAAGCAGGAGTGAACGGTTTCAGAGCATTACGAGTTTTTGCTGCTATCCATGCAGATTCAGTCAATCATTTTGCCAAATGCATTTAAACCTTTGAGAATGTACTTGGGAAAAAAATCTAGTTAGTTCCTTACATAATGCCATGCTGTCTAATGAAGGTGAATCCAGAAATGAAAGACTTAATGAGTGCATGGTTCTGCACATGACAGTGTGCTGCTTCAGTTTACTTTGAGGGACCATGATTTAGTTTTGTATTGTGCCCCCAGAGACATACATTCTCATAAAGCAGCTTTGAAAAAATAGAAAGTATTACTAATTTTATTTGTTAACAAAGATCTCATAAATACTGGCTGATTATAAAAAGAAAATATTATTTCAAAACCAACTTAAAAGTATACAACAAATAGGCTATATAAGCACTGATTGGATATTAAAGCAAACATTAAATAAATATCTAAATAATAAAGGCTTATTATTTTGATTCAGCAGATGAAGAACCAAACAAGTATTTAATTATTGGCCCTGTTGTGCGTTTTGGTGTCCAGTTGAAGAAAAAAAGTGAACAGTTGTACCTCCAGGGGCAGGTAGGTGTGCTTCTGCTCCTGACCCACTTGGAGACAGGGTAAATGGGGGTAGCGCAGGATCAGCTTGTACTTGTCCTTGAAGTACTGGGCCACGGTGCACTCGATTGTCTGCCCGTTCTCCTGCTGTAGGGGGAACCTGGAGGAGAGAGGTTAGCAGTCAACGACCGTCTTTTAATGAGAACTGAACATTATGATGCTTTTGGCGAAATCTTAAGGTGAATAGGGAAGAAATATAAAATATATTAAAGCAGCAAGCGGCGTTGTGCGGCCGCCGCCTCCACGTGCCACCCTTGCCTCGCCGCCGTTGCCCCCTCCGCCACGCCGCCTCCGCCACGCCTCCTCCGCCGTGCCGCCCCCGCCTCCGCCGTGTCCATGGCAACATGGTGGGAGATGGGGCATGGCATTCATTTACTTTTTTGATCAGGGCCTTGTGATAGATGTTTGTGGCAAATTATATTTGTGTAGGACAAAGTGCAATTTTTGCCCTTAAAATCCAAAATGGCGGACTTCCTGTTGGTAGCCTAGCAACCGCGTAATGTAGTTTTATGTTTGTCATGGCATGACAAATATCTGTGGTGAATTTCATTTGTGTAGGACAAAGTGAGCTGAACCTAATTTGTAAACAAAATTACCCAAAATGTGTGGGGTTGCCACGGCAACAGCGTGTATTTGTATTAAAAAGCATTTAATAAGTTTTAATGGCCCCCATGTGTAGATGATGTGGAGAAGGAGTTTGTTGTGTCTATGTTCAACGGCCTGGGACGAGTTCATTGAATGGCGAGGACATGAAAAGGTGGCTTTGGCAACAGAATTAGCAGGAAATCCAAAATGGCGGACTTCCTGTTGATTGCCTAGCAAGCACGTAATGTATGTTGTTGATAGTCATGACATGAGCAATAACTGTCGAATGTCATTAGTGTAGTACAAAGTCAACTGAACCCAATTTGCAGGTATTGCCATTAGGGGGCGCTATTGCGGGCATTTTAAATTTTCCTTCATTAGCACATCCAGGATCAGGGATGTGAACAATGTTGGAACTTTCATGAAAATCGGTCACAGAATGAGCAAGTAATCACTGTTTCTATGTGTTGGCTGGTGGCCAAAATGTACCAAAAATTGGAGGACTTGCCACGGCCACACCGTTTAATTGTATTAAGAACTTTTAACAACTTTGAATGGCCCACATGTGTAGATGATGTGTATCGAATTTGGAGTCTGTACGTTCAACGCCCCGGGACGATTTCGTTCAAATGCGAGAACAAGAAATCCCCTGATTTGCCCTTCAAATCCAAAATGGCGAACTGAATTTGAGGCGTTGCCACGGGAACAGCATGTAATTGTAAGAAAAAAGTTTTAATGTCCCACATGTGTTTATGGAATTTGGAGCGTCTACGTTGAACGACCTGGGACGAGTTCGATCAAATACGAGGAGAAGAAAAGGACAAATTTGGCTGAAAATCCAAAATGTCGGACTTCCTGTTGGTTGGGCAGCAACGTATTGTTTTGTTGGTCATGGCATGACCAATACCTGTGCCAAATTTCATGCGGCTACGACAAAGTGAACCTGACCCAAAGTGCAAGTTTTGCCATTAGGCTCCATGTAATGGTGTTTTTCAAGGGGGCGCTACACATCCATTTGTGAAAAATGTGGGTTTTGGAGATTGCAGAACTTGTTCTTTTTAGGAGCTTGAATTTTTTGAACATTTTTTGACTTTTCATACACAGGAAGTAGAGGCTGGGGGGATGAGAAGAAAAAAATAAGAAGAAGAAAAAGAAGGAAAAAAATGTGGGTCACTGCTCTCATGTCCAGTAACCTACCTGAAGGGTCCACGGGCGATGACATGCGCAATGGGCCTTTTTTGTGGTTTTTGTGTAGTTTTGCAAACAAGTCAATATTGCCGATTATCGCAGCACGGGCCGATATGATGGGCCAGGATTTGGGACGGGGCGTGGCCTGGGGAGTGTTGGGGACTCTGGGGAGTGGACCTGGGCGAGGACAGGCTGCCCCCACCAAGGATTTGTGCACTGTGCCCCGGGAAACCGCAGGACGGTTACAATAGGCCCTACTGCCACCATGTGGTGCTCGGGCCTAATAATAAGAAAATCCCGTACAAAAACAATATAGCCCTTTTGAATGGGGTGGACATGTGGGTCATTGGAAAGCTCTCATGTCCAGTAACCTGCCTGTGGGGTCCACAGGCGATAACAGGGGCGATGGGCCTTCTTTGTGGTGTGTGTGTTGTTGTGCAACCAAGCCAATATTGCCGATTACATCGGCACGGGCCGATATGATCTGCCAGGATTTGGGGTGGGGAGTGGCCTGGGGAGTGTTGGGGACTCCGGGGAGTGGACCTGGGCGAGGACAGGCGGCCCCCACCAAGGATTTGTGCACTGTGCCCAGGGAAACCGCAGGACGGTTACAATAGGCCCTACCACCACCTTGTGACGCTCGGGCCTAAATATAGGAAATGAGGAGCGCAGTCATTAGGAAGGGGCTCGGAGTAGAACCGCTGCTCCTTCATGTCGAGAGGAGCCAGCTGAGGTGGCTCCGGCATCTGTTTCGGATGCCCCCTGGTCGCCTCCCTCGGGGGGTGTTTTAGGCATGTCCCCTCGGGAGAAGGCCCCGGGGAAGACCTAGGACACGCTGCAGGAACTATGTCTCTTCGCAGGCCTTGGAATGGTCCCCCGAGATGAGCTGGAGGAAGTGTACGTGGATCAGAAACGCTGGGCATCCTTGCTCCGATCGGTCTCCGCGACCCGGTCCCGGATGAAGCGGAAGAAAATAGATTGATGGATATCAGGGGGCAACAGTGGCACAGATAATAGAGCGGGTTGGCTTGAGATCGGAGGGTTGGTAGTTCAAACCCAGCTCCCGCATGTTCATCCTGTAGTTGTATCCTTGGGCACACTGGTACCCCCTTGTGATGGAACCAACGAGGCCTGGGTTCGGCAGCGCCAGGACTGTTGTGAGACCGCTCTCCTGTGAACCCACCCCCTGCGAGGGGAGCCATAAATGAATGGTGCATTGTTCCCCTGCAACCCGGAAACGGACCCTGAGCATTGATACGATTGGCTAAAAGCTTCGCACAGACGCTTATGACAGACACTTGTATCGGCCAATAAACGGCTCTGGGCTGTCGTTAACCACGCCTCATTTTAGCTTCTTCCCCAGTCTAAATCTCACCTGTGATATAGTCAGGTGTTAACCAGGCTAAGGTTTCGTTTGAAAAGCTGAAAACTAGTTTTGCACAATTCCCATGGATAGACTCACGTTTGGTGGCTGGCAGGTCGTCTTGTCACATTGCACACTCTGTACTTCCTCTTCATTTGCCCGCAGTGCGTGATCTCCACCTTTAAACCTGCACATCACAACGAAGCACAATTTCACACGTTCTGCTTCAATCCGCCGCTATAAGGACACTAGGGCCAGATTGTTGTGGATTTGTGTGGTGCGATACTATATGGATTATTGGTTAGTGTGTGCGTGTGTATATTCAACTGATTTTGTAAACAAATCAGTGTAAGAGTTATGGCCAAAAACAAATTCCTCTAAATGTATAAATACATATCACAGTGAGACTTTACTCTGGCCTACTCTGTCCCCATCTGTTTAAACTGTATTTCTTTGTTTTACAAATAAACCTTCTTTCTTTTTGGTGATTATACTTCTAAATGTGTAAATATAATACAGTTGGATTACAGAGACAATATTTTGCAGAAAAGAGACAATTTACAATGTTTCTGAGCATATATCTGTGGTTCTGAATGTGCGGTCGTAGATCTGCAAGGGCCAGGTGCAGGTGTATCACAGCTGAGGCTAAAGGAAAAAGCAACACCTGGCTGCTGCAGATACACAATCTGCAGATTCAGGACCCTGGCATATACACTGGGAATGTATTAATAAAATGCAGAAAAAAACAGGCGGACCGCTTACACTGGCTTCTGTGTGAGGTCATGTCATCAGTAGTGGCAGGCAAAAATAAGCCTATATATCGGTCGACCTCTACCCCAAAGTATTTTTAATCCCCCAATATGCATAATATTAAAGGCTATTAAAATAAAGAAATGACCAAAATAATTTTAAGAAGCAAAATTTGTTTTTATATATATTTTGTGCTTTTCATGTCGTTTTTATTGCTTTATTTCTTACATTGTTCAATCTATTTTATTGCTTAATTATAATAAATGTTGATATTTATTATAATTTAGTTTTAGTTTCATTACTTTATCAATTACTTTTTATTCCATTTTATTGCTTTTTAAATAGGTTTAATCTACTGAAAAAGTACAATATAAATGTAATGCATTATTATTAATAAGTACGGGCTAATATATAACATTAATTTCAGTTACGCATTTTCCTCGACTCAGAACCCTAACAGAAGGTAAAGTTTGTGGACCTCGAGCAGTTTTAGTTCGTGGACCACAATGCTCGACTTATTTTTGCTGGCTTGGTTGAAAAATTTCGGCCATTAATGAAATTTAATGGCCATATAATTATTTAATGAACATAGCGTGATGTTATCTACAACAATGCATCCACAATTATCCACGAGTAGTGCACTGCACAAGCGCTTTAATTCAAGGTCCTGGGACAGTCTGCACAAAGGCTGGCCAGAGCAGCTTCAATACAAAAAAGTTCTGGGATAGTTTGTGTCGAGAGAGGCCAGGCAGAGTGACTTCAATACCAAAACTGTCAGTTTGAATGAAAAAGAAAAGTCTAACTAAATTGATCATAACGTTGTTAAAGATATTACCATATTTGTATGAAAGTAACTGTCCCTGTTGGCCATCATTCTGAGGGAAAATTTGACAACGCATGACATGAAGAGAAAAGGCAATGATGGCACATTCAGCTGTACGAAAAAACTCATACCTAAACATTTTTGATAAACTATTAATATTCGACTTGCCTCAAAACTCTCTTACATCAGTCATGCCTTGGGTGTAATACAATGGGTTAATAACATTAATATCGCTTTCCATTGAAATTCCATTGACATTTTGGCCGATGTGTTTCAAAACGGAAGATTTCCTCGAGCCAAACTTATTTCTTTTGACACTAGACCAGATATTTTCTTTCTCATTTTTGTTAAGACCTTTTTTGATGTGCGTTCGTTTTGTTTTTTTTTAATCCCCCGCATTTATTCTCTCTATTTTGCCACTAATTTACCTCCAAATAGTTGCAAAAAATGTATTCAAATGCTACTAAGTCTTTCATATCACCTTTCAGGAGATATTAAAAAAAGTACTCGGCGAGTTAAAATCGGTAACAATGAATCAGTTGGACCCGAAACGACACATTAGCTCAGCAACCTTTGATTTCTTTCGTAAACTTGACTCTCTGGGAGTCCGTTAAGGGCTTCTGCTGTTCCTCGATGCTCTTGAAATCCAGGACCTCGCACATGAACTCAATCACAGGCTGGGCTTTGTAGAACGCCGTGGCAGACACTGTTTGTGAAAAACAAAATAGGGATGAGAAGCGTGTGGGGAGAAAACATCAGACGGCTCCACGTCCAAACGCAAGTCACTGACCATCAATGTTGAGCATCATCTTCCACAGCGACGGCCGGACCGACTGATGGAAGCCGAACCACACCTCTCTGCCTCCGCCCAGGGGGTTGGAACAGCCTTCCGACGGTGTGAAAAAGGACCGTCCTACCGGAGTATATCTGCAACACACAAATCAAGCTCAAAATCTATTCTCCAGAGACTTCTTGAAGCGTTTTCTTAAGGTGAGATTTTGCAGGTGATTAGGAAAAAGTTTCAATTCAATTTGAAACTTTTGCTGTAGATTAGTGGCATATATGTGAGGGAAAAATGGATTGTAAGTTTTGTCATTTCATGGTTTTATATAAAAGTATAAAATAAAAGATATGGAATATATAAAACAATTAAAAATGTCCAAAATTGCCAATATTTTTGGCAACAAAATCTGATTGATGAATGAAGCCAGGTTTATTTTGTAGATATACTTTTGAATATCTTTAGCTTTTGAATAAGGTAGTTATTAATAAGAAAATCTGTAAAAAAAAAATAAATAAAAAAAATAGAAAAACCTTTTAAGTAATCTTAGGCACTGGTACAAGACAGGAAGGTTTCAGGCCTGTAAATGCAACTAATAACAATGCGGTGTTCGTCAATTTACAATTTACAATTTTTGCGAGGAGCAATTTCCATCAAGCGTCCATCGAGTGTCAGCAGCTGACGGTCCGTGTCTGGGGCTGTTGCCTATTTTGAGCTCGATTTGTCCAGACCCTGAGTTGTTAAATCCTGAAGTGACATGGTCATACACTGAAATAGCCTATATGCAAGTCTAACAGTTTGCCCTCTGTCTACGGCTTTGATGAAAGCGCGTCAGATCGAAAGTGATGCACAGTGCCGTGGCAGCTGCATGGACCCACTCGCATTATGTCTTTCTCTGCTTCATTCTGCCCTTTTCTGGGACAAATAGGACAAGATCCGTCGCAAAAAAAAACTAAGCCGACCCTTCCCTGTGCCGCACAGGGCTAAATTTGAAGAAATAATCAGTCTGAAAAAACACGAAGGACAGGGAAGTGCGACCCCGCGTGTTTCACAGTAAAGCGCATGCGAGTTTATTTCCATTGCGGCCAAAGGGCGATTGCGGCACACAGAGACCATTCTGTCAGACCTCGAGGAACAATTATGATGATGGAAAATGATGGAAGAGATAAAATGATTCAAGACCGACTGGTGAGCTTAATGTCTCTTTTACACATAAATGCATTTGTTCTTCTATTTAATTTATGTATTAATAGTCTCTTATGAGTGCAGTTTGTATCGCTTTTCCCCTTCTCTTCTCTTCCACATTTGTTAGACTTTAGGGGGGATTTGGATATGTTGTAGTTTTAAAAAGGCTATGTACTAGAAGAAAAATCTGTGATAAACAAATTTCGCTTTGTTTCTGAAATTCAAAACTAAATAAATCAGGCTAGAAATTAAATATGAACAAATCCATCTGAAAAAAACCCTTCAAAATATTGTTAGGTACAAGACTGGAAAGTTTGATGTCTCAAAGATCTAGTAAAGTGGAGTTATGTCCACAATGTGAGAAAAATGCATTTTGAGAAAATAGCCTCGACATTTTAATTTCCCATTTATAACCCATGGAAACTTGTTGATTCCATTTAATAATTAAAACAAGTTACTGTGAAGATGTGGTGTTTTGTTTAGAGTTGGTGAAAGTTTATTGTTTGGAAACATTGCTCATGCGTCCGACCAATCGCCGCCAACCTCATGGAGGGCAGGTGTCTCATGACCACGTCCAGGGCTTGGATGGTCTCGAAGGGGACGCTGGGAAGACGGCCAGACAGCGCCTCGTGCAGCGACTGCAAGCTCACGCACGACATCCACTTGATAGATACTTTGAAGCTGCGGTCTTTGCCTTCTCCAGGGATTGTCACCTCCAGTTCCACCTGCGCTCAAATAATACGACGAGTCAAAGCCAATTCACTGAGAGCCCAAGCTACCCAAAAACTTGTTTGCTTAAAAACAAAGACAAAAAAAACAAATGCTAAAAAGACACGATTAACCTCCATTTATTTTTGTAGTTGTATTTTTTAACATGAATTCAACCGTATTTAAACTTTTGAAAACATTTATTGTATGGAGCTTACCACTTTCTTTCACTCCTCTGCACCTCCTCCACAGCAATCTCATTTTGAGCAATTTGGGTAAAAATCCAGTCTAATGGATCTGAAGCTACAATCCTCCTGTCTGTGGACATTCTGCTCCGACAGCCCAAGGATCTTTTATTATTATGATATGCCTCAAACTCAGCAACACATCCGGGTCTAATGCTTCTTCTACACTGTGACGTATGCTGCTTTGCTGCAGTGTCTGTGGCGCAACAGAGACACCTAATGGCGACTTGGAAAATTACAATAATCTCCCCTTCTGTGAGTGAGAAATGCCATTTAGTGGAATGAATACTGTATCCGTGAAACATCGAGGGCGTGATAAGTGATATGGCGAGGGAACACTGTAGATTTCAGAGGTGTATATTAACATCGGCAAATCAATGACCAAACACAAACTTTTATACCTGTATTTTGATACCGCAAAGCAAAAGAAAATCATTTTTATTTATTTTTTCATTCTGAAAAATCAGTAAGTCAATTAAAAGTCTGCATGAAAGCCTTGAAAAGACTAATCATGTCATATTTAAATAGGCAGACAGTACGCACTTTGTCTCTGCCAATGGGGAGGGGCATGGCTGTGTAGAGGTTCTTCCTCCCATCGTACACCGGCTTTCGATCGCCAAAGATCTGGGTCTTAAAATGCTGGACCATATGCTCCACGATTTCACTACAAACATGCAAACACAAAAACATTAATATAAATTAATAATGGCTAAATGGGTCATTCCACCAAATTAGCAGAAGGAAATTAACATAAAAGTCACAAAATCACCATCAGGACAAATGGTTATGGAAAACAAATACATACTATGTAATGTTTTTAAACTCATTTTTACAAATAATTAAAGGTGCAAAACAATTGATTGTGAAGCACCAAACACGCCACTGTGATGGAAAGTAAAGGCTTAATGAAAACCATCCAGACAGCTGCTGCAAACGTGCATAACATTTTCTATCACATAAAACGCTCCTTAAAAATATGTGGCTTTAACATCTGACAATTTAATAAATGCCACAAAAATTGATCAAAATAAACATTGTGCATTTTTTCCTAGCAGAAATGGCAATGGTTTCTTTTGAGTCCTATAACAGCCGTAGAAAGGTCACTGCTCGTACCGATTCACCCTCCTTGGACACTTCTCAGGCTTGATGTCGATGTCGTAGTGATACACCTCTACCTTCGGGATCTCCATCTCAAAGAAATTAGCCTGTAGCTTGATGGTCCGGCCCATGGTCCCAAAGTCTGGCCTCAGCGGGGGCTTGAACACGTACTCCACCATCGGGGGAGAGGGCGGCTCTGAACCACAGTCAAAAATGCCATGCAGGTTATTCAGCTCGTGTGTACAACAATATACAGCATTAGGCAAGATACCAATTTGAAACTTTTACTGTACATCAATGACGCAAGTATAAAAAAAATGTACTGCAAGTTTTCTCTCATTTTATGTTTTTATATAACCACTGTGTGCCAGCTGTAACACGACGCTTTCCAATGATGAAATCTAAATAATGAATGGAGCAAAGTTTAAATTGATGGTTTAATTTTGTTGGTATATTGCATAAAAGGCATGTTCAGGAGGAATGTTGGATATCTTGTTCAGTTTTGGGCTAGGTATAGTGAAAAAATATCTTTAAAAAAATATCTAATTTAGCCTCAATAAATCAGGCAAAAAATTTAACATTTAAAAATCCCTCAGAACGTAGCTTGGACATATTGTTAAGCCCAAGACTGGAAAGTTTGGAGTCTGTAGGAGTGACCAAAGTAGAGACAATGATGACAGAGTGGAATATAAAGCTTAATTTGAGAAAATAGTTTTGAAGCATCTGCACATGCATCGTGCTTTCTCTCCACTTCTGAAACTAAACAACATGTGCATAATTCCCTCTGAACATACCTTTGTATTTAATACACCAACAAATTAAAATCATCAATTTAAATTGTGCTCCATCCATTATTTAGGTTTCATCGCCGGAAATATTGACAATTACGGCAGCTTTTATAGATGCCTGATTCTTAAATATATATTCAAAACTCAATAAATCAGGCTAGAATCCCTCTGAAAAATCCTTCAAAATTATTGTTAAGACTGGAAAGTCTGTAGGAGCTCCAAAAGTGCAGACATTGTCACCACAATGCGAGAAAAATGCATTTTGACAAAATTGTCTTTGAAATTACGATTTGTGGAGAAATATTGAATAAATGCAATAATTATACATTGTTATTGTGATGGTTATGTATTTTTGCTTAGAACAGGTGAAGGTTTATGCATGAGGAGACCAAACTGGCCCAAATCCTGAAAAATAAAAAAAACTTGTGACTTACCTCCAGAGCTGACCGACCCAGATGAACGTGGCCCCTCGAGCATCTCCATAGCTACAAGGAAAAATTAAATACTGTACTTTAGTAGCTCAACCTGTGTCACAATTTTTGCAACCAGTCAAAACTATTTGCATGCCGAGGTTGAGATAATCGCTTTTTTACCATTACAACCTAAAACAAAAAGCATGAAAACATTCAAATGTACTTAAATAGGAGCATGTTGGGTAAAGCTAAACTTTAGTTCCATTTTAGCCTCGTTTTGGTTCAGATTTAGAACTTTACAAGTCTTGTCTTCACACAATTTGTAAGTATCTGAATTGACAGACAGAAATACTTTATTCATCCCTTAGTGGGGAAATTCATGCGCCCATAACTCTCCAACACACAACAATCATTAAAAATATAAAACAAATTTCATAACATTAATAATAATAATAATTAGTTTCTTAGTCTGACAGTACAGGGGAAGAACGAGTGCATAAATCTCTCCGTTCTGCAATGTATGGAGAGGAGCCTCTCTGAGCGACCACTGTGCTGTGAAGAGCGTGCAAACTGTTGCAGAGGATAGACTCCATCATCCTCTTCATTCTGCTCTCCACCAGTTCTCCCAGAGTCTGCCCTCCAACCCATGACTTACACGCACTTCCTGATCAGTTTGTCAAGCTTGTTTCTGTCACGGGCAGTAATGGAGTTACCCCAACAGACGACAGCAAAAAAACACAGCGCTACAGCTGACTGATAAAAAAGGTTGAGCATCTTATTGCAAACATCAAAAGTTTGAAGCTTCCTCAGAAAGAATAGTCTGTTCTGTTCTTTCTTGTAGGCAGCATTGGTATGCACCGACCAGTCCAGTTTATGGTCCAAGTGGACACCTAGATATTTTACAGGTTCGGACAGCTTCAATGCCTTTTTCACTTCAATAAGGCACCTTTGGTAGCCATCCACAAGCTTCTTGCAAGGTTCCGATTGAATGTTTGGTGCAGTTCAGTTAATCTTGATGGCTTCCTTTCTTCAGCATTGTCCACATGTTCTCAATGGGGTTCAAGTCAGGACTTTAGGAAGGCCCTTCTGAAACCCTAATTCTCGCCTGATGTAGCGATTCCATTAACAGTTTTGAGTTTTGTTTGGGGTCATTGTCCTGTCGGAACATCCAACTGCGCCCAAAACCAAACTTTCGGGCTGATGATTTTAGGTTATCTGAAAGAATTTGAAGGTAATCCTCCTTCATCATCCCATTTACTCTATGTAAAGCACCAGTTTCATTGGCAGCAAAACAGCCCCACAACATAATACTACCACCGCCGTGCTTGACGGTAGGCATGGTGTTCTTGTTGTTAAAGGCCTCACCTTTTCTCCTCCAGACATATTGCTGAGCGTTGTGGCCAAACAGCTCAATTTTTGTTTTGTCTGACCACAAAACTTTCCTCCAGAAGGTCTTATCCATGTGATCAGCAGCAAACTTCAGTCGAGCTTTAAGGTGCCGCTTTTGGAGCAAGGACTTGGCAGATCTGCTTTTTGTTGGTTCTCGGTTGACTCTTCACCCTTCTGACCAATTTTCTCTCAGCAGCAGGTGATAGCTTGCGTTTTCTTCCTGATGGTGGCAGTGACAAAACAGTGCCATGCACTTTATACTTACAAACCATTGTTTGCACTGTTGCGCTTGGCACCTGCAGCTGCTTTGAAAGTGACTTTCCTGATTTGTTAAAGTCAATAATTCGCTTTTTCAGATCTATGATGAGCTCCTTTGACTTTCCCACTGTAGAATTTAAGGGTGTTTGCATCCAATGAGCCTAATTTAAATGGGCCAGCTGAAGTCACAAGAAGTTCAGAGGCCATGTTATGAAGCTCATTTAATTGGCACAACATTCTAGGTCACCAAAACTGCCATTTAATGTTGCTGTATGTATATTTTTGACCCAGCAAATTTGGTCACTTAATGGTTTATTTTTTTTGACAAAGAAGTATCTGCTCCAATCACTATTAGATAAATATCAGAGTTGTAGAAATGACAGGAAACTTAAGAGACCCATGACATTATGTTCTTTACAAGTGTATGTAAACTTTTGATCACAACTGTAGATAAAGTCGAAACGAAGATTTGTTCAAATGGGATTTTGGAAATCTTGTTCAGTTTTAAAATAAGCAATATGTTAGTAGAAAATCTATTTAAATTGTTATTTAATTTCTGTTTTGTTAAATTCAAAGCTCAATAAATAAGGCTAGGAATTAAAAAATAATCCCTCTGAAAAAAACCTTCAAAATCTTGTTATATCCAAGACTGGAACAGTTAACGTCTGTAGGCGCTATCAATATATTGTCGTCATTGTAGTAACAACGCAAGAAAAATGGCACTTGAAATGACATTTCCCATTTAAATCTATGGAGATACATTGAATCAGTGCAATTTAAACATGTTATTATGAAGATGAGGTACTTTTGTTTAGAGTAGCAGAAAGTGTATATGGTAAGAGACCAACCTGGCCCAAAAACCTAAAATTGGAAGAAAAAAATTCAAGTCAGAGTTGGCTGAGAAACATATCTACAATGAGCACAATAAGGTGCAACGCGTCCACGCTCTTATCGCTTCGCACAGAGCATAAGACAAGCTGCCAATCTCCGACTGAAGACACCCTTCCCCTGAAACATTCCAGAACATCTTTAAATAAAAGACTGACAATCGAGATCTAAAAATAATAAAAATGTGAAAACTAATATGTCCTATGTCTTATGTACAACTTCCCCTGCAGATCAATCAAGTTTGCCGAGACAATGCAGGTGAATAGGGAAAAAATAAACAAATGTAGAGCTACAATTTCAAACTTTGATCACCATATATACTATGGACGATAAATATTAAATTATTGTAAGTTTTCTGTCATTTTATATTTGTGTATAAAAATGAGGCATTTAATGTGTAAAAAGCTGCCATAATAGTCTATATTTCCCACAACTAAATTTAAATCATGGATGGAGCAAAGGTTAAATCGATGTGCTCATAATCACGTGAGCACAAAAATGATCATGTTGTATATGATTTATTAGCTCTAATGCACTTTTTTTAATGTCATATTTTTAAGGACTTAAATACTTTAAATAATGTAAATAATGTTTTTTTCTCCAATGGAATTACATTTCCTATCCAAGTTAAATGTAAGGTTTTAAATTCACTTGCCTGTGAAGATATATTATAAAGGGAGAATAAATAATTTCTCAAAAACCCTAACCCTAGCATAATAAACATATTGACTAAACTCTTTAATAACGCTGGTGCGATTATTCGAAACAAAAACTCGTTTTTTTCTTAAACTAAACCAAATTAAATATAATGACTAAGATATATCTTAAATACAAAATTTGGTGATTGAGTAGATAAAGCATGGTAAAATTGCTCAAACATCGCAAAAAGTAATGCAAAATGCAAATAAATGTGTTGATAAATATTGCGCTCATAAAATATATATATACATACATGCGCATAAATGATCGTGGGAGGCCTAGATATAGGTTATTAGTTGATACTTACTTGGCGCACCAAACTTACTTTGAGCCACCATGCTAACTGGGTTAACCGGGCTAGCATAGCAATGGTTTGTTTTGTTGCACGCTGGCTTAATGTTAGCATCTCCGCTAAATCCTCCGCTTTCCACAATCACAGCCTGCGATTAAAACGCGCTGGGCCAGTCGGAAATACGGAATCTGATACGTAATCCCGCCATATACTCTCAGAAGTGGTTATTGCACCCGAATTACCGGGGTGAACACGGCTAAAGGCGAGCGCGTGTGCATTTCGTTAGCAGCTTACTGGGCAGATGCTACATGTAAAGCTAATGTTGAGCCGCTCCACTTACCTCCGGCGGTAGGGTACATTTTGTCTACTTTTGGCCCGTTTCAAGGGCGCAAGAGTGCTCCACGTATCTTTGGTTTGAGTTAAGATGAACACATGCGTCGATCAAAGCTCGGAATCGGCTAAAAGAAATGCGAAGGCTTGCTATCCGAATGGTAAATGTTGAGAGGCGCTCATCCTCAACACGGCCCCATCCCCCCGACACACAACAACAGAGACACGGCCGCGGCAAGAGGAGTATATACCGCGGTTCCGGATTTGTCTCGTTACTACTTCCGCAACGTGGATTTAAAATATATGCATAAAAAATATATAAAAACTAGTGTCTTTATTTGTTTGGTTTCTTATTATTGGGCCTGAGCTGGGACGCAGTCCCTCCGGCAAGGGACAATTGTTCTTGTGTGGTTTATTTTTATTATTTATTTATTTATTTATTTTCATTCATTTCATTCATATTTGACCACACCTGGCCGCCACGCGCTCTATCCAATCGCACTTCCTTTCGGGCACCATAAGGCCACCCACGGCCTGAACAGAATGAGCCTAATAAAGATTCAGAGGTCACCACCATAGCGCCCCCTACTTTTACCTTGAAAATCGCAGTGTTGGTGTTTTGTTTGACACGTTGCATGTACATTCTACACAATATAACAAGCAAAAAAAATAATCACACACATGTCATATTTTGTAAGACGTAGGCAGAGCCAAGCCAAATATCTAACCAATCTCAATTTTGACCCCTAAATGTTATCGAAAAGTTATCAAAATTTGCAGAGGTATTTGGGTCGCGTCAAACGTTATGGAATTGGCAGAAATACACATGTTACATGAAAAATGGCTCAGCAGCGCCAGCTGGAAGTTGACCCCAATGCATTTTAGGACAAGCTTTTTTGGCCCAGGCATAATGGGGATGGCCACAGTGATAGAGCACAAGGAGACAGTCCTAAAACATTAGCTCCGCCCTCTGATGCACAAGAAATCGGCCAATTTGGACTGAAAAATACAACTGCAGATACAATATCCTGAATCATGTGGCCATGGTTTATTCTTAGTGATACATGTGGACAAGGCGAGTGAGGTCTGGCAGAGCAGTCGCGAGAGAGGGAGTTGCACCGGGTCAAGGGCCTGTATCGCTGCTTACGGCTTTATTTTTTTCCATGCCTCAAACTTTTTTAGTTCATAAGTTAGAGAGCAACTCACCCCCAAATCAACTGATTTTGCTAATAAGCTGTATAAACGGATGTTTAATAGCCTTGTCTATATGTAAGCACAGGTAAGCGTAACCTGTAAGGCATTGCTGCCTGTCGCATCTTCTTGGTGCCAGTGGGGCCGCTGCAGGGTCGTCAGCCGGGAGCCACCCTTCACTGATGTTTTGCCCCTTTAATCCCGGAACATCTCAGGGTGGT